>QANX01003889.1:97479-136740 GCA_003254975.1 Ochetophila trinervis
AAAAAAAAAAAAAAAAAAGGGAATGTAATTTAAATGTCAGTGTCAATGCTTCAGATATGCAAAAATACTATAATGCCTTTATCCAATTAATTTTAATGGAAAAAAAAAACTGAATAGAAGGGATGTAATTTAGACAAATATAAAAAATTTAATTGTCATTTAAAAAAATTTAAGAGAAAATGAATGTAATATACCTTATTATTAGTGTTAAACTTAGTAAACATAATTAATATTAATAATAATAATTAAGATATTAATAAACAATAATAATTACAATTAATAATAGAAAATAAGTACTAATAAATATTTGCAATCGAAATAAGTTATCTAGCCTATGATAGTAACTAGGTTTTCCATCCTAATGGGTTAGCTGCAGGATTACAGTTAAAGTCTGAGGGCTTAACTGTAAATATGAGTAATAAATTTAGTCATATTAGTGGTATAAATAAACTCTTGTAAATAAATCACATTATTATAGACAAATTATCAAAATTATCAAAAAATTTATAAATCAAAGTCTAAACCCACAGCTACAATAAAACCAATTACTTAAAAGCACCCCACATCAGCAACTACATTATAAAGAATTCAAACTTTTTTAAAAGACAACTTTTCGAGCAGCGTACCAGTCCCAAATCGATGAAAAACCAAAAATTTCATAATAAAGATTCTCTTCTTCAAAGTAAAAAATCATAGTTGGATCTAGCACAAAACATATAGTTCTTTCCGCTAAAACCCCAAGCGCCAACTTCAATCTCAGCTAAAGAAAAAATGACAAAATGCAAAACAAAAAATATTTGTAATCGTAAAATTGAAACGCCAAGAGAAGGAAAAAAAAAAAAAGACAATTCAACTAGATAACATCTCAAATTTGGTAGATTATGTCATAAGGCAGAAGATGACGTAGCTTTTTTCTCTGTGTGCTAGGCAAATATCATACTTTTTGCTTAGGCTTTGAGCTTTTTCCTCGGTCACCTAGCTAAGAGTCTGTAGGTGTGTATCCGGTGGAAATATTATTAGAATAATTATATAAACTAGGTATAATTAAGTGAACTTATTTGATGAGTTTTGATGTTTTAATTAATGAGATTGAACATATTGTTCAGTTTATAGTAATGAGATCCATTGAAATTATTTTTTATATATTTTTTGGTAGATACATTAGATAAAAAAACTTGATATTTCTTTTTCACTAGAATCCTATTAGAATTTGTACTCATCTATATTTTTAAATATTATTATTATAATTTATATTATTATTTTGTGTAGGTTATAAATATGAAATGATGTCAATTATTTTATACATACATATTATTTTAACCTAATAAGAAAGAGAAGAGTGTTGAGAGGGTTGGTTTCATAGTGGTCTCAATAACTTGTTTATTGTTTTGTAGGCTCTACAACAATTGGGAATCAATGGCAAAAACTTTCAATCAGACCATGGTGAACGGTATTTTGATATGTGATCCAAATGAGATAATAATTTATCCACTGCATTTATGTGTATTATATCATAATATATTTATTAATTTTTCAACAATGGTATTAGAGCTAGTTCATGATTATTTAATATGATGTACTAGTATTGCAGATCTACGGTTTTCTGTTATTTCGAAATTCACTTTATATTTTATTTTGATTGAGATTGAAAGCTATCTCTATTTGAAGAATTTGGTTTGAATTTTTTTGTATGTGGTTTCAACCGTTCATCACGTTTTTTATTTGTTAAATTAAACATGATCTGATTGAATTTAGTAAGAGATTATCCTTGTATGGTGGATTTTGAGTATTTGGTCATTCATGATTGCGTTATTTTGGTCTGAATTTTGTCAAAATTGCATGTTGATTAACCGAGAGTTTCACCTAGAATGAATTTTGACATGAAACGTTTTTTAGTTGAAATCTTGTTTGTGTTTTGTTGTATGATGGATCTTGAGCATGTTTGATAGCTTTTATTTGTATTTTTTCCAGTTTGTAAGCTTGAGATACCATAAAAGTTTTGTAATCTTAATGACCGAATATGATTTCTCTTTGGGCTTGTATTTTTCGGCAATATTGGCCTAATTGATACTAGATTATGAACGAGGATCAAAACACTGCAAACAGCAACAAAAAACGACGCCAGAATTGCAGAAAATAGGCGGGTCGAAGATGTGGGTAGCATGTGACCTGTGGGCCTATAATCCAGGTTGAACAATACCCGGTTTGATGAAAAATATGAGATGACATCAGCATGGCTTGGTGCTAATGTTAGCACCCGTTCCAAAAACGAAAAACAAAATTTATTTATTTATTGGCCCAAAAATATTTTTTTTCACCAACTTAATTATTTGTTAAAAATGAACTTACTATATTACCTTTTTCTTTTTTTTTTTTTTTTTTTTTTTATTATATTGTCANTTTTTTTTTTTTTTTATGATATTGTCATTTTCAATAATTTTATATTTAAATTTAACATAGTAGTGTGGAATGTTCATATTTTTATCTGTCATAAAGTTTGACATGCTCAAATTATGAAATTGTCAATATATATTTTATACGAAATTATAATTTTAGTGGGAAAATTTTCTTTTTCTTTTCTTTTCTTTTTTCTTATCAATTTTATTTTATTTGATTAAAATTTTCTTTTTCAAAGGTAATTTTTATGGTATTGCCCTTTAGTTGAATGTCATGAACTGTAGGTTCTTGTTTACCCTGTCGATAACTAGTTCAATGCATTCAGTTGTGGTGTTTAATTAATTGTTCTTACCTGTGTATAAGTTGGGAAAAATTTCTTTTCTTTTCTTTTCTTTTTTCTTATCAATTTTATTTTATTTGATTAAAATTTTCTTTTTCAAAGGTAATTTTTATGGTATTTCCCTTTATTTGTTTTTTGTGCTAATTTTTTGACATAATAGTGATGTGGAATTTTTAAGTACCTTTTTTTTTTTATGAAACCTGATTTATCAATATCATGAAATTGTTAAAATATTTTTTTATTAAAAAAAATAGCATAATGGTCTAGGATGTTAAGTACTTGCCTATTGTGAGACTTAGCTAATCTATATTATGAAATTGTCAATGTAGCAATGTTTAAACAAATCTGGCATAGTGGTCTAGGATGTTTAAGTACTTGCTTGCTGTGAGACTTAAATTGTCTATATCATGAAATTGTCAGCATATTTTCTTCCAAAATGAATTTATACTAAGGTTCATACGGGTACTTAAGTCATCATGTTGGTGACTTAATTACTTGGTAGGATTCTTAGATTGGTGAAGAAAAATAGAGAGCTCTAGCGATTTCTTTTGTTTAATATAAATATTTATATATATATATATATATTGGAGGTTGGAAAATGAGCTAATGCATGATCGTGTTAAGATGTGCATGTTGTTGATATTTGCCATTTTCGTAGCCGTGAGCATTCCAGAAATACTCTGCCTATATTTGCCATGATTTTTTAATGAGATTTGTTATGATATATAAGACTGCTAAATTTGATTTTAGTTAAAGCTGATTTAAGCTTTGAAAATAATTCCACCAAAGAAGCTTGTTAATTAAACCACTGCAAAGCTAGAAAATTGTTACTGATGATATTGGAGCATTATATGAATGAATACATTTTAAAAATTCCTTGAAGTTTTCAGTGCTTATAAGTCTTTTGTGAAAATTGATATAAGGTTTGCCAAGTTTGACATAAATGGTACACATTTTCGCTAAATTGATATTTTCTTCTATGTGAAATAAAGTTGGTAATGTGAGGATTTTTTGACTTGTAGTCGAGTCAAGTTACAATACTCAACGAGTTGAGTGATTTTTGGATCGAAAGGTCGTTATATGGGTAATAAGAGGCAAAACAAAATGCTTTGATGATGGAATTAACAAGCTCAAAGAGACCAACCAATCTTGACTGCATGTCAATATTTTATGGAAGTTGGATGAAGTTCTTATATACTGTTGATGAGGTTAGTTGACTTCTATTTCATTTTAAATATAAATGATTATAGTTTTTAATTATGGTATTAAGTGATATGTTTTTTGGATAAAGGAACTATTTTAATTCAATAAGCATCTTCATGCGGTATTTTGTATACACTTGAATTGTTCAATGTTGTGGTTGCTGTTAGTATTACTCTCAAATATGCAATAATTGAGGGTAATTCTTCTCTATCGTAAAGTAATTTTTTGAGTCATATCTTTTGGAAAGGAGATGGAAGATTAGTAATAAATGATACATTACTATTCTTGGTATTTAGCTTATTTTTATTTATGTTGAGTTCAGAGATGCAAATTGTTGCTGAAGTTAAAAATAAAAAGTTAGTATGTGGAGATATTTTGTTTTTAATTTGCACAGATGGTTGTGGAATTTTGGCTCTATCCATTTTGAGATGATCAAATTAGAGCTTCAAAGGAATAAAAGAAGATAAAAGCTACGAAGTTTGACATAGATGGTGGTTACTATGTAATCCTTGATGAGTTTGACAGGAACTTTAGGCCATTTGAAAGGTATTTGCATGAATGTGGTAATAACACATAGTATATAATGCTAGAGATGAGAAGTCACACACTTTTGAATATAGTGCGATATATCCTATAATATTTACTAGAATTTTCTTCTGGGGTGGGGTTTTGAGGACTTTAACATATAAACTAAGTAAGATGAGAAACTTAGTTCATTTTTTGAGTATAAAGTTGTGAATGTTTGGTAAAAAAATTGTAATTCCCTGATCAAGATATTGGATTTTAAGACCATTGGTGGTCATTTATTGGGTCTAAGTATTCCATATGTTATTTATAATCTCATACCACCAGTATGTTTGAGTTAGACAAAGTTTAATAGATTTGAAAATGATCTTGGTCAAGGACCAAGAGAGATTGAGCTTTAAAAATGGAAGTATGTTCATTCAATAAGGATGAACCCATCGATGAAGGATGTGGAGTTCAAAATATATATTTGGTAAGAATGTGCTTTTAAGAAGGTCATAAATGGTTCGCATACATGTTATATATGATGATTATGTGGTTTTGCAAAATATGAATTTTGATATAAGTGTTGAATTAGATTCAACAATTATTACGAAGACATAAGTATTTTGCAATCTAACTTTTGAGTTAGATGCGATGAATCATAATGTGACATTTATGGTACATAATGTGGTTTTGAATGTGGTTAAATTGTCACTATAATGCAAACTTGTTGGTCGAATATGACTTTTTCAGACTATGTTTCCAATGGTTAAGTGGAAATGTTTAAAGACTGAGTTTTGTGGCTAAAGGTTTAGCTAAAAGGAAGAGTTGCATCTGATGAAAGTCAAAACTGCTATTTTTAAATGGATATATATAAAGACTTTTGAATGGTCTAACAAGTTGGCTTCCGAAAGGTAAGGAATAACATTTGTTTTGTATGCTTTATAAGTCAATTTATGGATTGAACAAGCCTCGATATAGTGGTATATCTATGTTTGAAGATGACACCATAATTGTTTATTGAAGAATGTTATAGAGGGTCAGTGAGAGAAACCTCATTTTTATGGTTTGTGTGTGATGATATACTAGTTGCATCCAATAATTATGACAGGGATCAGTGGGAGTAGTTTTATGTTAATGTATTTTCAATGTGTTTGGTGACATACTGTTTATGTTCAATAATTTTGACATCTTTATGAAGAAAATATTGAATGTTATTTAGCCAATATTTTGACATTGAGGACTTTAGTAAGACTTTATATGCTTTGGAGGTAAAGATTTTTTAAGATATGGTTAATTATTCTCCTGGTAAGATTTCACTGGTGAAAAATGACACTAAGGATTATTTTTCCAAGGATGGAAGTGAGAAGAAGTTAAATGATAATGGTCTCAAATATTGCATATGTTGTTGTTACTGTGAGTCTGTTGTACTCAAGTGCACACTCAATTTGATATTTCTTATATTGAAGGTATGCATGACAAATGTTTGAGTAATCCTCATCTTATGTGTTGGTAACCAGTCAATAAGATATTGAGATATTTTTATGGTTTAAAGGATTATATGTTGACAAATCTGCGCACCAACTCACTTGATGTGGTTGGCTATTAAGATGCTGATTATAATAGATGTGTGGATGATATGAGTTCCACTACTCGGTATGTTTGTATCATGGCATGAGGAGTTATTTCTTGTAAAGTTTTCAAGCAGATTGTTGTAGCATCCTTAATTGTAGAGGCATAGTATATGTTGCGGGTTTTGAGGCAACCATTGAGACGATTTGACTACAGAATTTTGTGTATGCTCTAGAAGAAGTTGACTCCGCTGTGAGATCAATAAAGATGTACTATGATAATTCCGCAGCAGTAACTTTCTCCAATAATATTAAGAGTACATCTAGCGTCAAATACATCGATGTGAAATTATATATATATATATATATAAAGTGAAAGGGAAATGGGTAAAGACCTCATATTTAATGTACATAGTCTTATTTATAACATGTTGGCAGATTCCTAACTAAAAGCTTGCCTATAGGAGCATGTATCCCAGATGGCAGTGTTAAGCAGTAGAGACTGCATTGGGTTAGTGGGAGTGGATCATTATTATATATGAATGTGTGTGCACATATTGTATGTTGGCTCTTTAAAATGGAACTGTTTGAGATGTTTGATCTTTGTAAATGTGTTTGTTTGATCCAATAGTTCTGTTGTAAATCTCTGGCCCCTAGACAATGTATATAGTTGTATCGTGTCGATACACTATATGTATAGTTGAAATGGTGATAGACATTGTTTGAGATTTACTTAAATTGAATATCTGAGATCTAGGTTATGTGTATTGTTGTACTCTGCTGGTATGCTATATGCTTAATTGAAATGATCATTTGTGTGTGAGGTTTTGAGGTAAGTGAGTCTTGGTTTATAGTTGCTGATTATCCCGTCCAAGTGGGAGATTATTAGAATAATTATGTGGACTGGGCATAATCAGGTGGACTCATTTATTGGGCTTTGACGTTTCTAATAATGTGATTGGACACATTGTTCAGTTTATAGCAATGAGACCTATTGAAATCACTCTCTTTTTATTCTTTGGTGGGCCCATAAGACCAAAGGAATCCGATATCTCTCTCTCAGTATAATTCTATTAGAATTTGTACTCATCTCTATTTTTATATATTATTATTATAATTTATATTATTATTTTGTATGGGTTATAAATATAAGATGAGGACCATTGTTATACATGCATATTATTTTTGACTTAATGAGAAAGAGCAGAGGGTTGGTTTCATAGTGGTCTCTATAACTTGTTTATTGTTTTGTAGGCTCTACAACAATTGGGAATCAATGGTAGAAACTTTCAATTAGACTATGGTGAACGGTATGTTAATACGTACTATTGAATAACATGAGATCCCAATGAGATAATAATTTATCCATTGCATTTATGTGTATTATCTCATAATATGTTTATTTATTTTTCAACAAGTATTGCATAAGGCTTCATCTTTTTCAAATCCAGCATGATAGAAATGATCTAAAAGACTAGATTTTGATCTCTAAGAATGAGGATGAGATTGAGAGAGAGTAGGATGAGAGCATAATTTTAGTCGTGTGGGTATCTATGGTGTGATAGTGAGGTGATCAAATAGTCTGAAAGAGTGAGTTAATGAAAAATAGTGTGAGACTAAGAGAGATGAAGAGATAGACTTGATCAGGACTTTGGGTGGTGAGACATCGTGAGCCAGAGAGGAAAGCTAGGTGATGAGAGTGTGAGAGTGAGAGAGGGAGAGACAACTTGGTGTCTAAGAGAGATCGTGACTGAGAGAAGAATTATTTGGGCTCAAGTTAGTTATTTGACAACGCTGGATGAGATTGGCCGACAAGATTTTTCCTGCTTCTTCAAAAATATTATAAAACATATTTGCAAAAATTGACACAACTTTTTAGAGCATTCTTCAACATCTTAGACTATTATTGATAGTATGTGTTGTAAAGATGAAGAATGCTCTTGTAGTATACTTCTGTGAAATGGCTATTGATATCATAATAACATTCCTTCATTGCTAAATTTATTGAAATTAAGAAAATTACATATTCTGACTAAGGAATTTCTTTGGTAAAATTTGCAACTGCTCTAATCCGGCTACAGAAGATTGTTGGAGAACATCTAACTAAAGGTAGTAGTATATTATTCATTTAGGGACTAGACACTATGGTTAGAGAACATGAACCTTAACTATCTGGAAGATAGATGTGCATATGATTAGAGGATATAGTCCTGTAGGAAAAATATATATTGTGGAAGCGTAAAATCAAACCCACAAAATTAATATGTAATTCAATCATATTATGAAAGATGAAACAAAAATACCTCGCACTCATAAAATAATTTTACTTTCTGGGTTTGATGCGTGGTATACAGAATCTACTAGATCTACGATCTGCACCTAAATCTACAAACTATCACCTGATCTACTACAAGATCTATAACTGATGCGTATCATAAACACAAAAATTATAATACTGAATCTACCAAAATTATAGTAGTCGCAAGTCTGCGTCGAATCCACAGGGACTGTGTTGAATTTCAATTTAAATTCTATCATAGTAAAATACTAAAATAAAAATATAAAAATGGGGGGTTTTAGATTGCTTGCAAAATAATCTAAATCAAATTAAAACTAGTGAATACTGAAAAGAAATAAATGAGAGAAACTCTTGGGATCAGAATAATTCATAAGATTAGTAAACAATTTATCATAGACATAAAAATTCCAATCTTTTCATTTAGTTTGGCATAAACAATTGGCACGGCCTAATTATTCTATATTTCTCACTAATATAAACAAATTCAGATACAATCATGAATTAATTATAAATTCTGAAATTAAATCTATAATGAACGTGACCTGAAATTATCTCTGAAAATAATCAAGAACAAGAGAAAAGCCAAATAAAGACAATCTCTACAAACGTTGCAAAATTTTAATCTAATTTATATTTACCATAGACAATTAACAGAAATTGGAATTATAACCATAAAAGCCTATTTGCTACTAATTATTAAAGACCCAATACAATTTAGAATTCAATTTAGCAATAATCCAATCTCACATAAAAATAACGGTATGAAATTATAATCATGAGAAATTGAAAATATAAACAACAAATAAACAAAAACATAAACTGAATGATTAAATTAGATTACAATAAAAATAAGTCTCACAATCGCATAACTAGTTTAGAATTATTCATACCCAATAAAATAAGTTTAGAAGCACAAACTTGAGAGAAAAATCTAACTCTAATGCTAAAATTCCTCTAAAAGTCGACTCCCTCCTTTACAACAATGATAAAACATATTTATACTAAAACCTATTGCTAAAACTCATAAAATCGCACAAAACGACCAAATTCGTGCCCACCCAGGCGGCTAGCCAGGCACCTGGGCAATGCACTGCCTTGCTCCCAATGTCCACTTAATTACGGTTTTGCCATTGCTTCTTCATTTTTTCTGTTTAATTACGATTTTGCCACCTTTTTTTTTTTTTCATTTTTCATCTCTTTAAGCTCAAATCCACCTAAAACATAAAAAAAAAATACAAATTATTCAATTTTAAGTGAATAAAACACGCTCAAATCAAGTATTAAGGTACATAAAATATATATAAATTGCATGTCATCAACAACCTTCCACCAGATCTGATATTGGGATTTACCACTGGATTTGCTATTGGGATCTACCACCAGATAATAAATTTTTCAAGACTATCCTTAGGTAGTAGAGCAGAGTGTGGACTCTATTTTATCTCAGAAAAAAACAAAAATATTAGAGAATGAATATTTTCTCTAATATTTTCACTCTCTGATTTTTTATGTATTCTTTCTTAATTCAAGTTGCATCTATTTGTTCTATGGGTCTTTCTAATATTTGTACGTACAAGTAATAGAAACCCAAACCAACTAATATTCTCATTTTTTTAATTTAAAATAAAATCTTAATAGATATAAATACTATTATTCTGATTTGATCTTATCAATAATTTGATTATATTAGATAATAAATAATCTTATAATCAAATTTAATTTAAATTTAAATACAGAGAGAATTATCATAATAAATAATATCTCAAGTGGTACTTTCATGCTATGTGTTTTTACCTCTTATGATACCTAGGTTGTTTAGACTATGCTATGACCCCACTGTTATCATAGTAAAGGGTAATGATCCATTCTGCACCATAGTTTAACATGTAGATCAACGAGGAATTTCTTAAGCCACACAGCTTCAAATGCAGCCACATATTCAGTTTCATTGGTGGAGTCAACGACACATGTATGTTTAATGCTCCTCCAATAAATGGCTCTTTCATTCATAGTAAACACATAACCTGATGTAGATTTACTAGAGTTAATGTCTCATTGGAAATCCTAGTCTGCAAAACCAACAATTTCTAAACTCTCACTAGAATATACAACTAACATACAGTCTCTCATTCTCCTTAGGTACTTGAGTATATGTTTCACTGCAGCCCAGTGGTCTAATCCAGGATCATTTTGAAATCTACTTACAACTCCCACTATGGCCTAGTACATAACATGGCATACATGAGACTACCTACTACCGAAGCATAAGGTTTCTTACTCATAATATATTTCTCGTCAAGAGTTTTTGGTGATTGTTCTTTAGAAAGATGTATTCCATGTCTAAAGGGTAAATATCTCCTCTTGAATTTATCCATGTTGAACTTGGCACATATTTTTCAATATATGATGATTGAGATAATGCAAACATCTTATTATTCCGATCTCTTAGAAGTTTTATTCAAAGAATATTATAATTGGCTTCCTCCAAATATTTCATATCAAACTGCTTGTGCAGCCATTCCTTTACACCTTGGATCCTTTTATAAACACAAGGTTCATCAAGACTTTTATCAAAACCAATTGAAGTAATGGATTGATCAAACCTAATATTCTATGACCTGGATGCTTGCTTAAGTCTATAAATTGACCTTTCCATAGGATGTGTTCTTGGCATTTAGCTATAAACCCTTTTGGATGTCGCATATTTATGTCGTCTTGTAAACTGCCATTTGAAAAGACCATTTTTTCATCCATTTGTCAAATCTCATAATCAAGTTTTGTTGTTACGACTAAAAGAATCTTGATAGATTTAAGCATGGCTACGGGCAAAAAAGTTTCTTCGTAATCTATCCCCTCGTTTTGGGTATAGCATTTTGCCACCAATCTAGCTTTGAAGGTTTCTACCCTCCCATCTAATCCTCTTTTTCTTTTGTAGATCCACTTGCACCCTATAGGTTTTACCCTTTTGGGTGCTTTTACAAGACACCATACAGAGTTAGAATATATAGATTCCATCTCACGGTTCATGGCTTCCTGCCACTCTTGTGCATCCACATCTTTCAGTGCCTCATTATAATTAACAGGATCATTGTCACTATCAGTGATGACTTAGTAAGATTCGCCTAGCGAGATATATCTCATAGGCTTGTGTCTTATTCTCTCACTACGACGAAGATGGACTAGTGCTGGTTGTGCAATTATAGAAGGATCCTGTTCATTGTTTTGTGGTGGAAGTTGTATTGGTGTAGGTTCCACCTATACTGGTTCTTTTTGTTTCACTGGTTCTACTTATGATTGTTCACCTTCAAATACATTTTTCCCTTTTTGAACATATATAGGCATCAGTGGAGCAAGAGGGAAAAAATGTTGTGATTCAGTCTGTTTTTGAGTTGAGGCAAGCTCTTCAAGAATTATTTTACTTTTGGGTTTGAAACTGTTTATATAGTCTTCCTCTAAAAAAGTTGCATGTGTACTCATCAAAACTTTCTTATCTGAGAAACTATAAAAAAAGTTCACTTCTTGTTCTCTCAAGGTAACCAACAAACATACACACTTTTGTACGAGATTCCACCTTATTTGGTTCCTTTCTTAAGACATGTACAGGAGCACCCCAAATCTGAATATGGTTTAAACTAGGCTTAAGTCCTTTCCATAATTCTATTGATGTCTTAGAAATAGATTTAGAAGGAACTAAATTTAGAAGATATACTGTTGTTTCTAAGGCATATCTCCAAAATGATATAGGTAGATATGAGTAACTGAGTATAGATATAGCTATATCTTGAAGAGTTATGTTTCTTCTTTCTACAACTCCATTTTGTTGGGGTGTTCCAAGGGCTGGTAGTTGAGAAACTATCCCCTCTTGAGTCAAGTAAAACTTGAACTCTTAAGATAGGTATTCACCACCTCGGTCAGACTGAAGTTCTTTTATATGGAATCTTAATTGCTTTTCTGCCGCAACCTTAAACTCTTAAAATTTTGAGAAAGTTTTAGACTTTCGGCGCATTAGGTAAACATATCCATATCTTAAGTAATCGTCTATGAAGGTTACAAAATACTCATACCCTCATCTAGCTTGAACATTTATTGGTCCGCATACATCAATATGCACCAATTCCAATTGTTTGGTTGCACGATATCCCTTGGCCTGAAAGGGCCGTTTGGTCATTTTTCCTTCTAAACAATATTCATATACTGGTATAGGTTCAAATACTATAGATTTTAAAATCTCACTTTTAACCAAACTGTGTATCCTGTTAGGATTAATATGACTTAATCGTAAATGCCAAAGGTAGGTATCATTTGAAACTTTCCTTTTCTTGGCAACATGTATATGCTCATCATCAGCATTTCAAAATTATTAATATCATAGGATATGAGACTTAAAAATTAAAGATCATTCCATAATTCACCATTACAAATAATTAAGATTGAATTTCTTATTAAAACAGAAGAATTAAACTGTATTGTCAAACCTTGTTCAAATAAACAACTAATAGAAACGAAATTCCTCTTAAAGTCTGAAACGAATAAACAATCATACAAAATCAAAGTCTTATTTTTTAAAATAAATAAATAAATAACCTTGTCATATTGCTTTAACAGAGTCATATTCTTCGTTCCTAAGCCTCAAACTTCTTTATCATTTTCCAACCAAGCTAGTTTGTCTGAATACTACAGAAAGTAACATACATGATCAGTGGCTCTTGAATCAATGATCCATTTATCATTATAATTCTCTACTAAACAATTTTCAATATAAATTAAATTACACATAACTGGCTTATTTGCTACCTTAGGGAAATTCTGCTTCCAATGACCTTTTTCTCCACACTTGAAGCATTTGCCTTTAGGCTTCTTTGTTTCAACAGTCTTGATACCACTGCCTTTTTTCTTCTTACTCTTGTTCTTGTTACCGACTTGAGTTTTCCCTTTAGTCTTAACATAACTCTGAGTAAAATGAACACTGCCGAATTTTGAAAGAGACTTTTCAGCACTCTGAAGCTCATACATTAGCTCTGCAGGAGTCAAATTCAGCGTGTTCATGTTGTAGTTCACTTTAAAGTGACTAAAGCACTCAGGAAAATAATTTAAGATCAAATATATTTGGGACCTTTGATCCAGCTTGATCCCCATAACCTCGACTTGACTGAGGTTTACCATCATTTTTAGACAATGATCTCACACATTTCCTCTAGTCATCTGTGTACTTATTAAAGCCCCCAAAGCAGATTGCCTTAAAGCACAATTTGATTTAGCAAACATCCCATCAAGATCCTGAAGCATTGCTGCCTTACTCTTGAGATTTCTAACATGAAGCATCAAATGTTTAGCAATGCTAGCTTGAATATAGCAGCGAACTACATTATTAGCGTCTTGCCAGTTGGAATAATCATTCTTTACTTGAGCCTCTGCATCTATTGTGGGTACGACATGTTTAGAGGTGATAAGGATATATTTGATTTTCTTATATTCCAGTACAATAAACAGAATAGTTTTCTAGTCGCTGTAATTATTTCTATCCATGGGTTTTTTGGCTCAAAAAAATGGTTAAAGGATTAAAAGTTGTCATTTTTATGAAAAAAAATTGCACACTTATATTAAAAGAAAGTAAACTCAATAAACATACTTTTAATTAATCCATAAAAAAAATTATGCTTGTTGAAAAACAATAATTTAGCTTCCATTATAAACACTTACGTTGGACAAGACATTTACGATAAACTAAATTTGATCATGAAATAAAAAAATGTCCTACTAGATAAGTTCCTAGTTAAGATAGGGGTATCATAAACGGAAGTACTTAAGTCCCAACTTGCTTAGACAGAACCTTCCCAAACAATACATTTAAATTCCATTCAAATTGATTATGTCTAATTAGACTATCAACCATTGCTTTTAAATAACTTTGGGCCCTTGATAAAATTAACATAGCCTCGTTGGGAGGGTAATAATTTGGATCAAATTCGTATGTTAAAACCATTTTTTAGTTTGCAAAATTATCTTTAATATCCAAAAATTGTCGACATTGGGTAGAACAACTTTATTAAAATTTTGAAAATTATTAAGGTCAAATCCAATAAAATCTGACCACGGTTATCCATTGAAGCATCACATAATCATTTTATTATTAGACCAACAATGGAGCCCTTAGGATTTTTAAAAAAATATTTTAATAAAAATCTTCATCATTCAATTTAATAAAAAATATATATTGGGATTTTGATTTTCCAAATTATTATTTGAAAAAAATATAATAATTATTAATCTAGATACAAAATCATAATAATTATTATGTCCATGTAATTGATGCAAATTAATATGGCACCAACTAATCAATATGATATGTCATCACATAAAAATATTAATAGCATATAGTTAAACATTCATAAAAAGAAATAAATAAATAATCAACCTTAACCCATAGTACCTAAATGAAAAGATAAAATTAGATTTCAAGCCCAAAAGAAAAAAAAAAACTGGCCCAATCCATCATGCTAGTAATTTATTTCTCTTTTATAGTCATGCAAGTCCGTGGACAGTGGACCAAGTTAAAACTGGCTATCTAGGGTTTAAGTCCAAAAGACCATAACCCAAACCAGTTAAACATTGATCTCTGCCGCCAAAATCGTCACCAACCTCCATAGAAATATCCGATCGTTGTGAAATTTTACAAGCATGTTAAGCATTGACATAGTAAGATAATTCCAAAATTTCAAGGCAATCCAACAGTTCATGCACTCTAATGCGCCACAAGAAGACAAGAGAGTGATTTCCACTCTCAAAATCTTCTCGTGGCGCATGTAGGTGCATCCGGAGGTTTCCGGTGACCTATCACCATATGAGATTTTCGTCTCCATATCTACTTTCTGTCCATGTTGGTCTCTGGCCAAAACTCTTCTGTTTGCCATCAGTTGTCCAAATAGTGAAGGTCATGCAGTATTAGAAGTTTGTAATTTTACAAATTTATATTATATCTAACAAATATTAAAAAACGTAAATAAAATAATAAATCAGAGAGAAAACTTGATATTTGATCAACCTCCCTATTACAAACAAGAAAAATACAACTAAACATCTAACAATGGATTAAGGCTACAATCATTCATCAACAAAATTATATATAATATTTCTAACATGCATGATCTAATATTGATTCTAGGTGCCATAATCTAAACATACATCATAACATGCTTCATAATCTAGATTCAACATATAATTTTATAGGAAGTTTTGATACCAATTGTAGGAAAAATATTTATTACCAAAGCGTAAAATTAAATCCACAAGACTAATATGAATATGAATCATATTATGAAAAATGAAACAAAAATACATTGCACGCAAAAAATAAAATGACTTTCTAGATTTTATGCATGGTATAACGAATTTACTGGATCTACAATTTGCACCTGGATTTACAAGTTGTCACCTGATCTACTGCAGGATCTACAGCTATCTACCAGGTCTTCTACTAGGATCTACCACCGGATTTGCTACATCTTCCAAGACTATTCTCAGATAGTACAACAAAGTGTTGACTTTATTGTATCTCAAGAAAAAAATCAAAATATTAGAGAATAAATATTTTCTCTAATATTTTCACTCTCTAATTTTATTTTATGTATTTTCTCTGAATTAAAGTTGGATATATTTGTTCTATGGGTATTTCTAATATTTGTACGAACAGAGATCAAAATCAACTAATATTTTTATTTATTTTTAAATTTAAAATAAAATTTTAACGGATATAACTATTGCTATTTTGATTTTAACTTATCAATAATTTAATTATATCATATAATAAATTATTTTATAATCAAATTTAATTTAAATTAAAAAACATAAAAATTATCGTAACATATAATATATCAAATGGAACCAAAATGATAATTCCAATAAGTCCACCATAACGTTTCAGTGTTTGTCTACCATAATGTTCAAAATGTTGTAAGTTATTTTTTATTTTTTATATAAGCTTGCTGGATGTGGTACACCTTGCATAGTATATAACACGTGTTTAATGAATTAAATGTACAAAGATATTGATGGTTATTATAATATTATTCATTTTCTTAGCAGAGCGGCATTTTAGATTTGTAAATGATAGATTAGCGATATAATAATTGATTAGTAGAAGCTAGTAAAAAACAATGTTATTTTTTCCTCTTCATTGCTAAACTCAACTTTTAGGTTTATTATTTTTCCTAAAACGTAAAAAGTGTGTCCTGTGTAGTGTACATAGAATTTTACTTTTATTTTATTTAATTGCTTAAGGGTATTTGTTTAGTGTGTAGCGTGTAGTGTTTACAGAACCATTTTTTTTTCTCTTTCTTTTTTTCTTTTTTTAATAACAAATAAAATACTATTCAAACATATGAATATTTTTTTTTTGAATGGATATTTTCTGTCACCATACTTGCATATGACTCATAAACATTCAATTAAGAAAGATTTAGCTTAGGAGTCAGCTGAATTTTTATATCTGCGAATAGGGAATTTGAAGTTCAGTCCCATTTGAACTCAAGTGCTCTTATCCGCTGCTACAGCACGAGAGGGAGAGGTTTTAGCAACATGGATTCCCATCGCGGACTCCTATCGAATGAAAAGTATGTATGGATCGGTCAACTCGTTAAATACCTTCTAAATCTATTACCCCAATACGGATATGTCATTTTTTATTAAAAAAAAATTATTCATTCATAAAACCTAGGACTGCATACGTTTGGCCCAAAAGCACTGCGCTGGGACATAGAGAAAAGAAGAAGCAAAAGGAGATGGGTGGTATCGGTAAAATATTTGGTAGTAAAATTTTGTCCGGGATGAGTAGGAGCGAGAATACTATTGACCTGTGTATATCAAAAGCTATGGCAGCCAAAGTGAAGACCAAGACCACTTCCTCTGAGTTTTGCAAGTTCATGGGCATTCAATAGCTCTCCCGCTCTCCCAATGCCATCTTGATTTCAAAATTCATCAAGCTCTACACTCACAGGGTCTTATTTCTCTCTTTAAAATAGACCTCAAAACTTAATTTAATTGATCGGCTCTTCTAGAGATCCAGCTTAATGTTATGTGATTCGCGCATGCTAATATGTGCACAACCACCAACTGTTTGATAAATTCACTATATGAATGTTAAAATGAAAGGCGAATACCTACCCAAAAAAGATGATAGTACACATTTGTGAATATAACTTTGCATACAACATGAAAGTTGTTTGTGTGATAGCATTTTATTTTTGTCATTTATTGATACATTTTTGTCTACTTATATTTGCAGAGTCCTGGAATCAGAGATAGGATTTAGGAGGAAAACTTGAAGACCTTATTGCACGGGAAGAACAGAGTTGGACTTTCAAAGATATCCATATTGCTCTCCCCAGAGTTCAGCCACTCTCCACTGAAACGCAAGGGCGCTGATACAGATGCCGCAAATAGAGACTGGAAGCCGCTGGACGCCACCAAATCCAAACCCAAATCCTCTACCAGCTAGCCCAGCTTGAATGAGCAATAGACATGTTTTTTGCATTCTCATTCCTTAAAAGAGAAAAAAAAAACAAAAAAACAAAAATCAAAAAACAAAACAAAAAATAAACATAACTTTTTGAATTGTCTTTCTGGCTGCAATTTTTTGACTGTTGAAGTTCCAACATAGCCGGTATATATATGGAAGCTTCATAAGATTTATTTTCGTTGCTATTAGTTCATGTGCCTACATACTTATATGGGGGCATTTTTAAAGTAAAATGTATTTGCTCAAAATGTATTTGCTCATTATGAATCAATATAATCATCTACCTCCCAATGCGTTGCTCTAAGTTTCTATTAAAACGAGGAGAATTCTAGAGTGCAGCCCCTTCAAAAGGGTTGAAGGGATTAGGTCCATGCCATTGAGTAACACATGGCATGGGAAAAAAGTAATAAAAGGATGAAACAGGCTGCCGGTTTCAAAGAAAATAAAGGAAAAAAAAAAGAGGCGGGAAGAAAGAAAATTGTTGGGGGAAAAATGAAATTTGATTTCACAAATCTCGAGGAAAGATTTTTCTATTTTTATGACAAATCAACAGATGAAAAAGTGCCACGTAGCTGAAAAATTGATTTTAATTGAAAAAAAAATACCCTGCATCAAACCACGGGGTCCCTAGATTGAGTGATGCGGGGTACTAATAAAAATGTACATTAATTTTTTTTTAAATATTTTTTAACGTACAATGTTACTTCATAATGGATTAAAGTTACTATTACATGGATAAATATGACCAAATTTGGCCAATATTACTCATTAAAGGAACATGTCACTTCTCTACGGACAATAGTACTTCACAATGGTATTATGTTATTTCTTTATGGTTAAATGTGACATATTATGGACAATTTAAAAAATAAAAGTCAACAATACTTCATAATGGATTAAAGTTAATATTAAATGGATACATATGACTAATTTTGGCCACTTACTCATTAAAGGATAATGTCACTTCTCTACGGACAATAGTACTCCACTATGGTTTTCTTATCTCTTTATGGCCAAATGTGACATACTATGGACAATATAAAAAATAAAAGTCAACATTAATTTGATATGAATAATATTACTCTATTTTGGTAATATATACTACATTATGGTTATATGTTCACCTTATTATGGTCAAATTTGGAATACTACTCCGTTATGGGCGAATATGACTTTATTAGGACTATTGTTTTCCATTATGGTCAGTCATACTCAAAAAGGACAATATGTATCGCACTCCTTCAAATTACCCCGCCATAGGCTGCGGGGTCCCTGCAAACATGTTCAGGATATAAGGCAGAAAGACCAATAAGTGATAATATCTTCACCCCGTGTTTGAGAGTGGGGTACCCTGTATACAACACGGGATAAATATATATAGCTGTAACGCCACACTCTCTCTCCAACCAATATTGTCTCCAATTTAGCCACCGCACTTCAGACGGTATGGAGTTTTTGGTCAGACTTCCCAGGGGGTCACCCACATGAATGCTCCCACTGGAGCACGCTTAACCCTAGAGTTCTTTCAACTCTGAAGCCAAACGCTCTGAAAAGGCCTTGGTTGTTAAGAGAGTGCTCACTTTACATTTGAACCATTACCACATGACCCCCTTCCACACCCGGGCGATGTGGGATTGGACACCGATCTCTGCCAGTAAGGTAGCCTGCCAGTGCCCTTGCACCCGCCCACACTTATTCTAGCTCTAGATCCGGGTCGTCACAATAGCAATCCTTCAAATAACCCCGCCATAGGCCGCAGGGTCCCCGCGAACATGTTCGGAATAAAAGACAGAAAGACCAACAAGTGATAATATATTCACCCCGTGTTTGAGTGCGGGGTACCCCGTATACAACACGGGATAAATATGTATAGAAATCCTTCAAACTACCCAGCCATAGGCCGTGAGGTCCCCGTGAACATGTTCGGGATAAAAGACAAAAAGACCAACAATTGATAATATATTCATCCCGTGTTTGAGTGCGTGGTACCCCGTATACAACACGGGATAATTATGTATACCAAACCTTCAATTTAGCCAGCCATATGCAGCGGGGACCCTGCGAACATGTTCGGGATATAAGGTAGAAAGACCATCAAGTGATAATATCTTCACCCCATGTTTGAGTACAGGGAACCCGTATACAACACGGGATAAATATGTATAGCAATCCTTCAAGTTACCCCGTAATCGGCCGCGGGGTCCCGGTGAACATGTTCGGGATCAAAGGCAGAAAGACCAACAAGTGATAATATCTTCATCCCGTGTTTGAGTTCGGGGAACCCCTTATACAACACGGGATAAATATGTATAGAAAACCTTCAACCTACCCCGCCATAGGCCGTGGAATCCCCGCGAACATGATAGGGATAAAAGGCAGAAAGACCAACAATTGATAATATATTCATCCTGTGTTTGAGACTTTGAGTGCGGGGTACCTCGTATACAACACGGGATAAATATGTATAACAATCCTTCAAATTACCCCGCCATATTTCGCCGAGTCCCCGTGAACATGTTTGGGATAAAAGGCAAAAAGATCAACAAGTGATAATATCTTCATCCCGTGTTTGAGTGCGGGGTACCCCGTATACAACATGGGATAAATATGTATAACAATCTTTCAAATTACCCCGCCACAGGTCGCGGGGTCCCAGCGAACATTTTGGGATAAAAGGCAGAAAGAAAAACAATAGATAATATATTCACCCCGTGTTTGAGTGCGGGGTACCTTGTATACAACACGGGATAAATATATTTAGCAATCCTTCAAATGACCCCTCCATAGGCAGCGGGGTCCCTATGAACATGTTCGGGATAAAAGGAAGAAAAACAAACAAGTGATAATATATTCATCCTGTGTTTGAGTGCGGGGTACCCCTTATACAACACGGGATAAATATGTACAGAAATCCTTCAAATTATCCCGCCATAGGCCACGGGCTCCCAACAAATATATTCAAGATAAAAGAAAGAAATATAAACAAGTGATAATATCTTCACCCCGTGTTTGAGTTCGAGGAACCCTTTATACAACACAAGATAAATATCTATAGAAAACCTAAAAATTACCCGGCCATAGGCCGTGGGATCCCCGCGAACATGTTCGGGATAAAAGACAGCAAGTCCAACAATTGATAATATATTCTTCCTGTGTTAGAGTGCGGGGTACCCCGTATACAACACGGGATAAATATGTATAAAAATCCTTCAAATTACCCCGCGATACGTCGCGGGGTCACCGTGAACATTTTCGGGATAAAAGGCAGAAAGATCAACAAGTGATAATATCTTCATCCCGTGATTGAGTGCGGGGTACCCCGTACAGAACACGGGATAAATATGTATAGCAATCTTTCAAATTACCATGCCATAGGCCCAGGGTCCCAGCGAACATTTCGGGATAAAAGGCAGAAAGACCAACAATTGATAATATATTCATCCCATGTTAGAGTGCGGGATAAATATGTATACCATACTTTCAAATTAGCCTGCCTTAGGTCGTAGGGTCCCCGTGGACATGTTTGCCATAAAAGGCAGAAAGACCAACAAGTGAAAATATCTTCATCCCTTGTTTCAGTGTGGGGTACCCCGTATACAACACGGGATAAATATGTATAGCAATCTTTCAAATTACCCCACCATAGGTAGCGGGGTCCCTACGAACATGTTCGGGATAAAAGGCAAAAAGACCAACAAGTGATAATATCTTCACCCCGTGTTTGAGTGCGGGGTACTCCGTATAAAATACGGGATAAATATATATAGCAATCCTTCAAATTACCCCGCCATAAGTCGTGGGGTCCCCATGAACATGTTCGGGATAAAAGGCAAAAAGACCAACAAGTGATAATATCTCATTCCGTGATTGAGTGCGGGTACCCCTTGTACAACACGGGATAAATATGTATAGCAATCCTTCAAATTACCCCGCCATAGGCCGCGGGGTCCCACGAACATATTCAAGATAAAAGAAAGAAATACCAACAAGTGATAATATCAGCACCCCGTGTTTTAGTGCGGGGTACCCTGCGAACATGTAAGGGATAAAAGGCTGAAAGACCAACAATTGATAATATCTTCACCCCGTGTTTGAGTGCGGGGCACCCCGTGAACATGTTCGGGATAAAAGGTAGTAAGACTAACAAGTGATAACATCTTCATGCGTTGTTTGAATGCAGGGTACACCGTATACAACACGGGATTAATAAGGATAGAAATTTTTCAAATTACCCCGCCATAAGTTGTAGGGTCCCCGCGAACATGTTCGGGATTAAAGTTAGAAAGACCAACAATTGATAATATATTCATCCCGTGTTTGAGTGTGGGGTACCCCGTATACAACACGGGATAAATTACTATAACAATCCTTCAAATGACCCCGCCATAGGCAGCGGTGTCCCCGTGAACATGTTCGGGATAAAATTCAGAACGACCAACAAGTGATAATATATTCATCCCGTGTTTGAGTGCGGGGTACCCTGTGAACATGTTTGGGATAAAAGGCAGAAAGACCAACAATTGATAATATCTTCACCCCGTGTTTGAGTGCGTGGCACCCCGTGAACATGTTCGGGATAAAAGGCAGAAAGAAAAACAATTGATAAAATCTTCATCCCTTGTTGGAGTGCGGGGTGCCCTATATACATCACGGGATAAATTTGTATAACAATCCTTCAAATTACCTCGCCATAGGCAGCGGGGTCCCTGCGAACATGTTCGAGATATAAGGCAGACAAAGACCATCAAGTGATAATATCTTAACCCCATGTTTGAGTGCGGGGTACCCCGGATACAACACGGGATAAATATGTATAGCAATCTTTCAAGTTACCCTGTGATAAGCCGCGGGGTCCCCTTGAACATGTTCGGGATCAAAGGCAGAAAGACCAACAAGTGATAATATCTTCATCCCGTGATTGAGTTCGGGGTACCCCGTATGGAACACGGGATAAATATGTATAGCAATCCTTCAAATTACCCCGAAATAGGCCACGGGGTCCCCGCGAACAGGTACGAGCTAAAAGGTAGAAAGACCAACAAGTGATAATATCTTCATGCAGTGTTTGAGTTTGGGGTACCCCGTATATAACACGGGATAGAGATGTATAGCAATCCTTCAAATTACCCCGATATAGGCCGCGGGGTCCTCGTGAACATGTTCGGGATAAAAGGAAGAAAGAATCTTCACCCAGTGTTTGAGTGCGGGGTACCCCGTGAACATATTTGGGATAAAAGGCAGAAAGACCAACAATTGATAAAATCTCTTCCCTTGTTTGAGTGCGGGGTACCCTGTATACAACACGGGATAAATAAGTATAGAAATCATTCAGATTATCCCGCCATAAGCCGTAGGGTCCCCTCGAACATGTTCGGGCTAAAAGGCAGAAAGACAAACAAGTGATAATATCTTCATGCAGTGTTTGAGTGCGGGGTACCCCGTATACAACATGAGATTAAGATGTATAGCAATCCTTCAAATTACCACGATATAGGCTGCGGGGTCCCCGTGAACATGTTCGGGATAAATGGTAGAAAGAATCTTCACCCCGTGTTTGAGTGCGGGGTACCCAGTGAACATGTTCGGGATAAAAGACAGAAAGACCAACAATTGATAAAATCTTCATCCCTTGTTTGAGTGTGGGGTACCCTGTATACAACAAGAGATAAATAAGTATAGAAATCATTAAGAAATCATTAAGCCGTAGGGTCCCCGCAAACATGTTCGGGATTAAAGTTAGAAAGACCAAGAATTGATAATATATTCATCCCGAGTTTGAGTGCAGGGTACCCTATATCCAACATGGGATAAATTTGTATTAGAATCCTTCAAATTACCTCGCCATTGGCAGAGGGGTCCCTGCGAACTTGTTCGAGATATAAGTAGAAAGTTCATCAAGTGATAATATCTTCACCCCATATTTGAGTGCGGGGTACCCCAAATACAACACGGGATAAATATGTATAGCAATCCTTCAAGTTACCCCTTGATAGGCCACGGGGTCCCCGCGAACATTTTTTGGATAAAAGGCAGAAAGACCAACAATTGATAATATATTCACCCCGTGTTGGAGTGCGAGGTACCCCGTATGTAACACGGGATAAATATGTATAGCAGTCCTTCACATTACCCCACCAAAGGCAGCGGGGTCCCCGCAAAAATGTTCGGGATAAAAGGAAAAAAGACCAACAAGTAATAATATCTTCACCCCGTGTTTGAGTGTGGGGTACCACGTATACAACAGGGGTTAAATATGTAGAGAAATCCTTCAAATTACCACACCATAAGCCGTGGGGTCCCTGCGAACATATTCAAGATAAAAGAAAGAAATACTAACAAGTGATAATATCTTCACCTCGTGTTTTAGTGCGGGGTACCCTGCGAACATGTAAAGGATAAAAGGCTGAAAGACCAACAATTGATAATATCTTCACCCCGTGTTTGAGTGCGGGGAACCCTGTGAACATGTTCGGGATAAAGGGCAGTAAGACTAACAAGTGATAAAATCTTCATCCGTTGTTTGAGTGCGGGGTACACCGTATACAACACGGGATAAATAAGTATAGAAATTTTTCAAATTACCCCGCCATATGCCGTAGGGTCCTTGCGAACATGTTCGGGATTAAAGTTAGAAAGACCAACAATTGATAATATATTCATCCCATGTTTGAGTGTGGGGTACACCGTATACAACACGAGATAAATTTCTATAACAAATGATGCGGAACCCCAAGCTTAAAGAAACTGTAATCCCAACATACAAGATGATATGGAACAAACACAAGGTAAAAACCCGCCCTATAGCACCTCTAGATAACAATTGTATCTAGCAACACTAATTAGAAGGCAAAGAATGAAATTGAAATTCGCCACAAAGTAAATACCTTTGATAAGAAGATCAATTCCCAAATGCAACAAGTAGAAGAAGAACTATCCTCACTTGGAACACACAAATCTTGTTGAAAGCAAGAATAGATTCTATTTAATCAATCATCAAAGTTGTTTTATAAGCTAGTAACCCCCCCTTTATATAGATATTAGGGTTAGGTTAAGAATCAATATAGACCATAAAATAATTAGGAAAGTAATCCTAAGGCTAAAATTTAACCCTAAATAAAAATAATCCGAAAATAGAAATAATTACAAAACTGCCATTATAATATGGAAATAGTAATAATTACGAAACTGCCATTATAATCCGAAAATAGCTAAATTACGAAACTGCCATTGTAATCCAAAAATGACTAAAATTATGTCGTTTCGTCTTTGCAACTCCCGAGCAGCATTACCACCTTCATTCCTTGCTTGGACATCATGCTTAAATCATCATTATGCCTCATAAAAGTGTTTGGATCATGTGCATACTTGAATCGATCTTCATCAATTATTCTCTTCACAAGTCCAAGCATTCCCGCTTTGATCGTCTTATCTTAAGAACGAGTCACTGGTCCACTTGGCAGCACAATGTCTTCACCACGAACATCCATGCTAGAAGAGCGCTCGATGCCCACATCATTCCCTCCCTCCTCAAAAAGATTCGTCCTCGAATCTGCATCCATGTCAAAAGGAGAAAGATCAGCAACATTGAATGATGCAGACACATTATACTCACCTGGAAGATCAATCTTGTATGCATTGTCATTGATCCTCTCGAGAACTTGAAAAGGTCCATCGCCTCTAGCATCCAACTTAGACTTCCTTTGGTTAGGAAACCTTTCCTTCCTTATGTGTACCCAAACCCAATCTCCTGGTTCAAATATCACTTGCTTTCGCCCCTTATTTGCTTTTTGAGCAGTTAGACGGTTACGCTTCTCAATTTGCAACCTCGCCTTCTCATGTATAGTCTTAACCAAATCCGCCTTCTTTTGTACATCTAAGCTAGCAATTTCACTCAAAGGTAAAGGCATCAAATCCAACACAGTTAAAGGATTAAAACCGTACACAATCTCAAATGGTGAAAAACCTATAGAAGAATGAATAGTTCTATTATATGCAAATTCAACAAAAGGTAAACAATCTTCCCAAGTTTACAAATTCTTACCAACAATAGCACGAAGCAAAGTACCTAGAGTCCTATTAACCACCTCCGTTTGACCATCGGTTTGTGGATGACAAGTAGTAGAATACAACAATTTAGTACCTAACTTACCCCACAAAACTCTCCAAAAGTGACTCAAAAATTTCACATCCCTATCAGACACAAAAGTTCTAGGCA
The DNA here is from genome assembly GCA_003254975.1 of Ochetophila trinervis. Classification (NCBI taxonomy): domain Eukaryota; kingdom Viridiplantae; phylum Streptophyta; class Magnoliopsida; order Rosales; family Rhamnaceae; genus Ochetophila; species Ochetophila trinervis. The sequence continues at coordinate 123,526 of QANX01003889.1, forward strand.
CTCCATGCAATCTTACAACCTCCCTAAAGAACAAGTCAGTAATATTTGTAGCATCATCAGTCTTATGACATGCAATAAAGTGTGCCATCTTAGAAAATATGTCAACAACCACAAATATGGTATCCCAACCCTTCCTAGTTCTAGGTAATCCAAGGACAAAATCCATGGATATATCAAGCCAAGGCTCATTAGGAATAGGCAAAGGTGTATATAACCCATGTGGCATATAGACTTAGACTTGGCCTGTCTACATGCAATACATTGAGAACAAATTCTTTGAACATCCCTTTTCATATGTGGCCAATAAAAGTGTTCAACTAAAACATCTAAAGTCTTGTGCACACCAAAATGACCATTAAACCACCACTATGTGATTCTCTAACAAGCAATTCTCTAATAGAGCAATTAGGCACACAAATTCTTGAACCACGAAACAGAAAACCATCATGTCTATAGAACTTATTAAATGCACCTTGTTCACATGCAACATAAATATCCTTAAAATCAGAATCACTTGCGTACATGTCTTTCAATTGCTCAAAACCTAACAACTTAGAAGTTAATGTAGTTATGAGAACATACCTTCGAGATAATGCATCAGCTACTACATTCTCCTTACCTTGCTTGTAGCATATCACATATGGAAAACTCTCTATGAACTCAACCCACTTTGCATGCCTCTTGTTGAGCTTTCCTTGTCCTTTGATGTGTTTGAGAGACTCATGGTCGGTATGAATCACGAACTCCTTTGGAAGAAAATAATGTTGCCACACCTCCAGGGCACGAAATAGTGCATACAACTCCTTGTCATACGTCGAGTACATGAGTTGAGCCCCATTTAGCTTCTCACTAAAGTGTTGAATGGGACGTTTTTCCTGCATCAAAACAGCACCTTTACCAATCCCAGAAGCGTCACATTCAACCTCAAACATTTTATCAAAATTAGGTAGAACAAGAATAGAAGCCGAACATAACTTATCTTTTAAAGTTTGAAATGCATGTTCTTGTTCCTTACCCCATTTAAAACCTACCTATTTTTTTACAATCTCATTCAAAGGAGCAGCTATGGTAGAGAAGTCCTTCACAAACCTTTTATAAAAGCCAGCTAAACCATGAAAACTTCTTACCTCAGACACATTCTTAGGTGTAGGCCATTCCTTGATAGCCTTGATCTTCTCTTCATCTACTTCAACACCCTGTGCACTCACAACAAAACTGAGGAAAACAAGCCTATCTATACAAAATGTGCACTTTTTAAGGTTAGCATATAATTTCTCTTTTCTAAGCACATCTAGCACTTGGCTAACATGCATCACATGGTCATCTAAACTTTTGCTATATATCAAAATATCATCAAAACAGACAACCACAAACTTTCCTAGAAATTCCCTTAAAACATGGTTCATTAATCGCATAAATGTACTAGGAGCATTAGTTAACCCAAAAGGCATAACCATCCATTCATATAAACCATATTTTGTTTTAAAAGCAATTTTCCACTCATCCCCTTGCTTCATTCGAATTTGATGGTATCCACTTTTTAAATCTATCTTAGTAAATAAGCAAGCACCATGCAATTCATCAAGCATATCATCTAACCTAGGAATGGGATAACGATACTTTACTGTTATTTTATTCACTGCTCGACAATCAACACACATCCTCCATGTGTCATCCTTCTTGGGTACCAATAAGACAGGTACAGCACAAGTACTCATACTCTCCCTAACATGACCCTTTGCTAGCAACTCCTCCACTTGCCTTTGTAACTCATTCGTTTTCTCGGGATTGCTACGATAGGCTGGTCGATTTGGAATGCTTGCTCCAGGTACAAAATCTATTTGGTGCTCAATACCTCTCAATGGCGGCAATCCAGTCGGCATCTCTTCTGGGAAAACATCATCAAAATCCTGCAATAAAGAGACAAAAACACTAGGCAAATCGGGGTTAAGGTTAGTTTCACAAAGCAAAACCTCTCGAAACCTCACCAACAATATTGCTTTGTTGTCTAAGAATGCACTCTTGATTTCTCTCTCTTTTGCATAAAAACTCTTTTTCTTTTCACTCTTCTCACTTTTCTCTCTTGCACTTTCCTCTTTATTACTAGTGCAATCACTCACCATTGGGCCTTTATTTTTATTCTTTTCACTCTTGGCCTCTTTACACTCAATTATTTCATTTACCTCACTTCCCAAATCCCCATGGGAAACTTTGGATAGTTTCAATTGTTCTAGATACACCTCTTTTGGAGATAATGGTGCAAGTGTGACTTTCTTTCCATTGTGCTCAAAAGAATACCTATTCTTAAAACCTTCATGGATAGTCCTCCTATCGGATTTGCCGTGGTCTACCCAACAAAATATGCCCCGCTTGCATAGGTACTACATCACACAAAACCTCATCACTATACTTTCCAATAGAAAGTGCAACTTTCACTCTCTTATTTACCTTAATCTCCCCACTACCATTCAACCATTGTAACCTATAAGGGTTAGGGTGTTTTTCACATACTAGTCTCAACTTCTCAACCAAAGTAGTACTAGCAACATTAGCACAACTACCCCCATCAATGATTAAAGTACATGTTTTACCACCCACAAAACATCTAGTATGAAAAATATTCTCCCTTTGTTCTAGTACCTCTTCCTTCACCTTCAAATTTAAAACCCTCTTAATAACTAGGGACTCTCCAACCACGGGATACTCTACATTCTCATCCTCACTAGAATCATACTTTATTGGTGGCCTTTCCTCATCGGACTCAGACTCCGACATTACTTCATTACCCCTCATCAACATAGTTTTCCTATTTGGACATTCGGAAGCAATATGCCCAAACCCTTGACATTTAAAACATTTTATTTCCCTATGTCTAGAAGTACTAGTAGTATTAGGATTAGAAGTACCTCTTGTTGGGTAGGCACTCTTATCCTTGAACTTGGATGCATCATCAACTTTTTCTTTGGTCTCCAAGTTTTTTTCTCTCTTCTTGTCGTCATACTTGTTCCACTTCGAATTGGAACCCCACTTTGAATTAGAGCTTGAAAACCCTTTTGATGACCCTTCACTTCTCAATTGCATTTCCACTTTAATAGCCATGTTGACCATTTCTTCCATCTCTACATATGGATGTAGATCCACTACCTTGGCAATATCTTTGTTCATCCCACTTAGAAATCTTGCCATTGTAGCTTCTCTATCCTCTTCAATGTTGGCCCTTATCATAATCATCTCCATCTCTTTGTAATACTCTTCTACGGACCTAGATCCTTGTGTGAGTCTCTGCAAGTTTTGATGAAGCTCTCTATAGAAATATGATGGTACAAACCTCTTCCTCAAAATTGGCAGCAAAAAAAAAGGACAAAAGAGTAATGAAACAAATAATAATTACACTATGAAATTAACACAATGAGAATAGGAAACTAAACAAATTTAGAATAGGAAAGTATGAAAATAAGAAACTATGAGAATAGGAAACAAATTAAATTGAGAATAGGAAAGTAAGAAAATAAGAAACTATGATAATAGGAAACAAATTAAATTGAGAATAGGAAAGTAAGAAAATAAGAAACTATAAGAATAGGAAACAAATAAATTAGGAAACTAGGAAATATGGAATAATAAAAATCAGAAATCAATTAGGAAGAAGTAACTTTCCTAATATTTAAGCAACCAATCTCAATATTCCAACTTTCAATTCTTTTTTTTTTTTTGCTACGATTTTTTTTCTTTCCTTCTTTTTTTTTTGTATATATAATCAGATTCCACTTTTTCTGTTTTTTTTTTTTGTACGACTTTTTTTTTTGGTACTAAAACACCAAGAACAATGAAGAACACGAAGAACTCAAGAACAAAAGAAAAAAAAATGCAGACTCAACAAGCTAATCAAAGACTCCAAAAAGAAAAACAAAGAACAAGATAAATAGGAATTTATCTTGGCCTTGCTCTGATACCAAATGATGCGGAACCCCAAGCTTAAAGAAACTGTAATCCCAACACACAAGATGATATGGAACAAACCCTAGGTAAAAACCCGCCCTATAGCACCTCTAGATAACAATTGTATCTAGCAACACTAATTAGAAGGCAAAGAATGAAATTGAAATTCGCCACAAAGTAAATACCTTTGATAAGAAGATCAATTCCCAAATGCAACAAGTAGAAGAAGAACTATCCTCACTTGGAACACACAAGTCTTGTTGAAAACAAGAATAGATTCTATTTAATCAATAATCAAAGTTGTCTTTAACAAGCTAGTAACCTCCCCTTTATATAGATATTAGGGTTAGGTTAGGAATCAATCTAGACCATAAAATAATTAGGAAAGTAATCCTAAGGCTAAAAACTAACCCTAAATAAATATAATCCGAAAATAGAAATAATTACAAAACTGCCATTATAATCTGGAAATAGCAATAATTACGAAACTGCCATTATAATCCGAAAATAGCTAAATTACGAAACTGCCAGTGTAATCCAAAAATGGCTAAAATTATGTCGTTTCGTCTTTGCAACTCCCGAGCAGCATTACCACCTTAATTCTTTGCTTGGACATCATGCTTAAATCATCATTATGCCTCATAAAAGTGTTTGGATCATGTGGATACTTGAATCGATCTTCATCAATTATTCTCTTCACAAGTCCAAGCATTCCCGCTTTGATCATCTTAGCTCGAGAACGGGTCACCGGTCCACTTGGCAGCACAATGTCTTCACCACGTACATCCATGCTAGAAGAGCGCTTGATGCCTACATCAACAATCCTTCAAATGACGTCGCCATAGGCAGCGGTGTACCCCGTATACAACACGGGATAAATATGTATAGAAATCCTTCAAATTATCCCCCCATAGGCCGCGGGTTCCTTGCGAACATGTTCATGATATAAGGCAGAAAGAAGATCAAGTGATAATATCTTCACCCTATGTTTGAGTGCGTTGTACCCCGTATACAACACGGGATAAATATGTATAGCAATCCTTCAAATTACCCCGCCATAGGCCGCGGGGTCCCCACGAACAGGTTCGAGATAAAAGGCAGAAAGGCCAACAAGTGATAATATCTTCATCCCGTGTTTCAGTGCAGGATACCGCATCTACAACACGGGATAAAGACATATAGCAATCCTTCAATTTACCCCGATATAGGCCACGGGTTCCCCGCAAACATATTCAAGATAAAAGAAAGAAATACCAACAAGTGATAATATCTTCACCCCGTGTTTGAGTGCGGGGTACCCTGCGAACATGTTCGGGATAAAAGGCAGAAAGAAAAACAAGTGATAAAATCTTCATCCCTTGTTTGAGTGCGGGGTACCCCATATACATCACGGGATAAATTTGTATAACAATCTTTCGAATTAACCCGCCATAGGCAGTGGGGTCCCTGCGAACATGTTCATGATATAAGGGGAAAAGAAAATCAAGTGATAATATCTTCACCCTATGTTTGAGTGCGTTGTACCCCGTATACAACACGGGATAAATATGTATAGCAATCCTTCAAACTACCCCGCCATAGGCTGCGGCGTCCCCACGAACAGGTTCGAGATAAAAGGCAGAAAGGCCAACAAGTGATAATATCTTCATCCCGTGTTTCAGTGCGGGATACCCCGTCTACAACACGGGATAAAGATGTATAGCAATCCTTCAATTTACCCCAATATAGGCCGCGGGGTCGCCGCAAACATATTCAAGATAAAAGAAATAAATACCAACAAGTGATAATATCTTCACCCCGTGTTTGAGTGCGGGGTACCCTGTGAACATGTTCGGGATAAAAGCCAGAAAGACCAACAATTGATAAAATATTCATCTCTTGTTTGAGTGCGGGGTACCCTGTATACAACACGAGATAAATAAGTATAGAAATCATTTTGATTACCCTGTCATAAGCGGTAGGGTCCCCGCGAACATGTTCGGGATTAAAGTTAGAAAGACCAACAATTGATAATATATTCATCCCGAGTTTGAGTGCGGGGTACCCTGTATCCAACACGGGATAAATTTGTATTACAATCCTTCAAATTACCTCGCCATAGGCAGCGGGGTCCTTGCGAACTTGTTCGAGATATAAGGCAGAAAAACCATCAAGTGATAATATCTTCAGCCCATATTTGAGTGCGGGGTACCCCATATACAACACGGCATAAAGACGTATAGAAATCCTTCAATTTACCCCGATATAGGCCGCGGGGTCCCCGCAAACATATTCAAGATAAAAGAAAGAAATACCAACAAGTGATAATATCTTCACCCCGTGTTTGAGTACGGGGTACCCTGCGAACATGTTCGAGATAAAAGGCAGAAAGAAAAACGTGTTTAAGTGCGGGGTACCCCGTATACATCACATGATAAATTTGTATAACAATCCTTAAAATTACCCTGCCATAGGCCGCGGGGTCCCTGTGAACATGTTCGAGATAACAGGCAGAAAGACCAACAAATGATAATATCTTCACCCCATTTTTGAGTGTGGGGTACCCCGTGAACATGTTCACGATAAAAGGCAGAAAGGCCAACAATTGATAATATCTTCACCCCGTGTTTGAGTGTGGGGCACGCCGTGAACATGTTCTGGATAAAGGGCAGTAAGACCAACAAGTGATAAAATCTTCATCCGTTGTTTGAGTGCGGGGTACACCGTATACAACACGGGATAAATAATTATTGAAATCCTTCAAATTACCCCGCCATAAGCCGTTGGGACCAGCAAACATGTTCGATATTAAAGTTAGAAAGACCAACAATTGATAATATATTCATCCCATGTTTGAGTGCGGGGTACCTCGTATACAACACGGGATGAATTTCTATAACAATCCTACAAATGACCACGCCATAGGCAGCGGGATCCTCGTGAACATGTTTGGGATAAAAGGCAGAAAGACCAACAAGTGATAATATATTCATCCCGTGTTTGAGTGTGGGGTACCCCGTATACAACACGGGATAAATATGTATAGCAATACTTAAAGTTACCCCGTGATAGGCTGCGGGGTCCCCATGAACATGTTCAGGATAAAAGGCAGAACGACCAACAATTGATAAAATCTTCACCCCGTGTTTGAGTGCGGCGCACCCCGTGAACATGTTCGGGATAAAAGGCAGAAAGAAAAACAAATGATAAAATCTTCATCCATTCTTTGAGTACGGGGTGCCCCATATACATCACGGGATAAATTTGTATAACAATCCTTTAAATTACCCCGCCATAGGTAGCGGGGTCCCTGCGAACATGTTCGAGATATAAGGTAGAAAGACCATCAAGTGATAATATCTTCACCCCATGTTTGAGTGCAGGGTACCCCGTATATAACACAGGATAAATATGTATAGCAATCTTTCAAGTTACCCTGTGATAAGCCGCGGGGTCCCCGTGAACATGTTCGGGATCAAAGGCAGAAAGACCAACAAGTGATAATATTTGATGCGGAACCCCAAGCTTAAAGAAACTGTAATCCCAACACACAAGATGATATGGAACAAACCCTAGGTAAAATCCCGCCTATAGCACCTCTAGATAACAATTGTATCTAGCAACACTAATTAGAAGGCAAATAATGAAATTGAAATTCGCCACAAAGTAAATAACTTTGATAAGAAGATCAATTCCCAACGCAACAAGTAGAAGAAGAACTATCTTCACTTGGAACACACAAGTCTTGTTGAAAACAAGAGTAGATTTCTCAATAATCAATAATCCAAGTTTTTTACAAACTAGTAACCTTCCCTTTATATACGAATTAGGGTTAGGTTAAGAATCAATCTAGACCATAAAATAATTAGGAAAGTAATCCTAAGGCTTAAAACTAACCCTAAATAAATATAATCCGAAAATAAAAATAATTACAAAACTGCCATTACAATTTGGAAATAGCAATAATTACGAAACTGCCATTATAATCCGAAAATAGCTAAATTTTGAAACTGCCATTGTAATCCGAAAATAGCTAAAATTACTTCGTTTCGTCTTTGCAACTCCCGAGCAGCATTACCACCTTCATTCATTGCTTGGACATCATGCTTAAATCATCATCTTTTGCTCCAATGGTAGAATATAGCTCTATGATGCCCGCATCATTCCCTTCCTCTTCAAAAAGATTCGTCCTCGAATCTGAATCCATATCGAAAGGAAAAATATCATAAGATTAAAAATAGTGGACTCATTGTACTCACCCTGAAGGGCGATTTTGTATGCGTTGTCCTTTACTATTTCAAGCACTTGAAACGGTCCATTGCCTCTAGCATCCAATTTAAACCTCCTAAGGTTGAAAAACCTTTTCTTCTTTAAATATACCCAAACCCAATCTCCTGGTTTGAATATCCTCCACGTGTCATCCCATAAAACTTTCCCAAAGGGACTCAAAAATTCGACATCCTTATCATACTTAATAGTTCTAGGCACTCCACGCAATTTCGATTTCTCATCAAAGTCTTGCAATAAAGAGACAAAAACACTAGGCAAATCGGGGTTAAGGTTAGTTTCACAAAGCAAAACTTCTCGAAACCTCACTAATAATATTGCTTTCTTGCCTAAGAATGCATTACTGACTTCTCTCTCTTTTGCATTAAAACTCTTTTTCTTTTCACTCATTTCACTTATTTCTATTGCACTTTCCTCTTTATTTTTCTTACTAATGCAATCACTCACCATTGGGCCTTTATTTATATTATTTTCATTATTGGCCTCTTTACACTCAACTTTTTTATTTGCCTCACTTCCCAAATCCCCATGGGAAACTTTGGATAGTTTCAATTGTTCTAGATACACCTCTTTTGGAGATAATGGTGCAAGTGTGACTTTCTTTCCATTGTGCTCAAAAGAATACCTATTCTTAAAACCTTCATGGATAGTCCTCCTATCGGATTGCCATGGTCTACCCAACAAAATATGTCCCGCTTGCATAAGTACTACATCACACAAAACCTCATCACTATACTTTCCAATAGAAAGTGCAACTTTCACTCTCTTATTTACCTTAATCTCCCCACTATCATTCAACCATTGTAACCTATAAGGGTTAGGGTGTTTTTCACATACTAGTCCCAACTTGTCAACCAAAGTAGTATTAGCAACATTAGCACAACTACCCCCATCAATGATTAAAGTACATGCTTTACCACCCACAAAACATCTAGTATGAAAAATATTCTCCCTTTGTTCTAGTACCTTTTCCTTCACCTTCAAATTTAAAACCCTCTTAATAACTAGGGACTCTCTAACCACGGGATACTCTACATCCTCATCCTCACTAGAATCATACTTTATTGGTGGCCTTTCCTCATCGGACTCAGACTCCGACATTACTTCATTACCCCTCATCAACATAGTTTTCCTATTTGGACATTCGGAAGCAATATGCCCAAACCCTTGACATTTAAAACATTTTATTTCCCTATGTCTAGAAGTACTAGAAGTGTTAGGATTAGAAGAACCTCTTGTTGGGTTGGCACTCTTGTCCTTGAACTTGGATGCATCTCCAATTTTCTCTTTAGTCACCAAGTTCTTCTCTCTCTTCTTTTCGTCATACTTGTTCCACTTCGAGTTGGAACCAGACTTTGAATTAGAGCTTGAAAACCCTTTTGATGACCCTTCACTTCTCAATTGCTTTTCCACTTTAATAGCCATGTTGACCATTTCTTCCATCTCTACATATGGATGTAGATCCACTACCTTGGCAATATCTTTGTTCATCCCACTTAGAAATCTTACCATTGCAGCTTCTCTATCCACTTCAATGTTGGCCCTTATCATAATCATCTCCATCCCTTTGTAATACTTTTCTACGGAACTAGACCCTTGTGTGAGTCTCTGCAACTTTTGATGAAGCTCTCTATAGAAATTTGATGGTACAAACCTCTTCCTCATAATTCTCTTCATCTCATCCCAAGTTGAGACCGGATCTTCTCTATACCTCTTCCTTGATTGTATAAGTTGCTCCCACCAAACTAGAGCATAGTCGGTGAACTCCACTGCGGCTAGTTTAACCTTTTTCTCCTCAGAGTAATTGTGACAATCAAAAATTAACTCTACCTTCTTTTCCCATTCCAAGTATGCCTCGGCATCACTTCTTCCCTTGAAAGGCGGAATGTGCATCTTAATCGAACTTAGGTTCTCATCCTTTCCTCATCTTGGTTCCTCTCTCTTAGGTCTTCTTCTTACAGTTTGGTCTTCATACTCGTCTTCATCTGAAACAATTACTTTTTGTCTCCTGGGTCGTGTTCCTTCCCTTCTAGTAGTATTGGACATGGTCATGGTCATCTCCCTCATTTGCTCCATCATCTCATCCATCCTAGATTTCAATGTTTCTTCCATCCTAGAAGTCAATCTCTCTTCCATCCTTCTATACTCACCCTCCAAAGATTGTCGTAAGAGCTTTGGATCCGGTGTTGCCACTTGCTCTTCTTCCGAAGTAGAAACTCCCTTTCCGTCTCTTTTAGACATTCTTACACACTCCCTTATGTGTTTAACTCAAAAATAGTAAACCCTCGTGTTTCACTCAAATTTGGCTTTTACCCTTTATATATACTCACCACTCAAGCCTTTTACCACTCAAGTCTTGTTCACCAAGTTGCACTTCAGAACCAATTATCTTAAACAAAAATATAAAACTAAAGTAGCAAATTTCAAAATTAAAACCTAACAATAAAAGCAAGTTCAATTCTAGAGCAAAATTGGCAGCAAAAAAAAAGGACAAAAGAGTAATGAAATAAATAATAATTACTCTATGAAATTAACACAATGAGAATAGGAAACTAAACAAATTTAGAATAGGAAAGTATGAAAATAAGAAACTATGAGAATAGGAAACAAATTAAATTAAGAATAGGAAAGTAAGAAAATAAGAAACTATGAGAATAGGAAACAAATTAAATTGAGAATAGGATAGTAAGAAAACATAGGAAATATGGAATAATAAAAATCAGAAATCAATTAGGAATAAGTAACTTTCATAATATTCAAGCAACTAATCTCAATATTCCAACTTTCTATTTTTTTTTTGTGCTATGATCAAGTTCGGGATAAAAGGCAGAAAGACCAACAATTGATAATATCTTCACCCCGTGTTTAAGTGCGGGGCACCTTGGGAACATGTTCGGGAAAAAAGGCAGAAAGACCAACAAGTGATAAAATCTTTATCCCTTGTTTGAGTGCGGTGTACCCCATATACATCACAGGATAAATTTGTATAACAATCCTTCAAATTACCCCGCCATCGGCAGCGGCGTCCCAGCGAACATGTTCGAGATATAAGGTAGAAAGACCATCAAGTGGTAATATCTTCACCATAAGTTTGAGTTCGTTGTACCCCGTACACAACACGGGATAAATATGTCTAGCAATTTTTCAAGTTACCCCGTGATAGGCTGCGGGTTCCCGCGAACATGTTCGAGATAAAAGGCAGAAAGACCAATAAGTGATAATATCTTCATCCTGTGTTTGAGTGCGGGGTACCCCGTGAACATGTTCGGGATAAAAGGCAGAAAGACCAACAAGTGATAATATCTTCATCTCGTGTTTGAGTGCGGGGTACCCCGTATACAACACGGGATAAATATAGATAGCAATCCTTCAAATTACCTCGACATAGGCCGCGGGGTCCCCGGGAACATGTTCAGGATATAAGGCAGAAAGACCAACAAGTGATAATATTTGATGCGGTGTTTGAGTGCGTGGTACCCCGTATACAACACGAGATAGATTTGTATAACAATCCTTCAAATTACCCCGCCATAGGCAGCGGGGTCCCTGCGAACATGTTCGGGATATAAGGTAGAAAGACCATCAAGTGATAATATCTTCACCTCATGTATGAGTGCGGGGTACCCGTATACATCACGGGATAAGTAAGTATAGCAATTGATGTGGGCATCGAGCGCTCTTCTAGCATGGATGTTCGTGGTGAAGACATTGTGCTGCCAAGTGGACCAGTGACGCGTTCTCGAGCTAAAAAGATCAAAGCGGGAATGCTTGGACTTGTGAAGAGAATAATTGATGAAGATCGATTCAAGTATCCACATGATCCAAACACTTTTAAGAGGCATAATGATGATCTAAGCATGATGTCCAAGCAAGGAATGAAGGTGGTAATGCTGCTCGGGAGTTGTAAAGACGAAACAAAATAATTTTAGCCATTTTCGGATTACAGTGGCAGTTTCCTAATTTAGCTATTTTCAGATTACAATGGTAGTTTCGTAATTATTGCCATTTCCATATTATAATGGCAGTTTTGTAATTATTTCTATTTTTGAATTTTATTTATTTAGGGTTAGTTTTTAGCCTTAGGATTACTTTCTTAATTATTTTATAGTCTAGATTGATTCTTAACCTAACCCTAATATCTATATAAAGGGGAGGTTACTAGCTTGTCAAAAAACTTTGATTATTGATTATTGAGAAATCTACTCTTGTTTTCAACAAGACTTGTGTGTTCCAAATGAGGATAGTTCTTCTTCTACTTGTTGCATTGGGAATTGATATTCTTATCAAAGGTATTTACTTTGTGGCGAATTTCAATTTCATTCTTTGCCTTCTAATTAGTGTTGCTAGATACAATTGTTATCTAGAGGTGCTACAAGACGGAAAGGGAGTTTCGACTTCGGAAGAAGAGCAAGTGGCATCACCGGATCCAAAACTCGTACGACAATCTTTGGAGGGTGAGTATAGAAGGATGGAAGAGAGATTGACTTCTAGGATGGAAGAAGCATTGAAAACTAGGATGGATGAGATGATGGAGCAAATGAGGGAGATGACCATGACCATGTCCAATAATACTAGAAGGGAAGGAACACGACACATGAGACAAGAAGTGAATGTCTCCGATGAAGAAGAGTATGAAGTTCAAACGGTAAGGAGAAGACCTAGGAGAGAGGAGCGAAGAGGAGGAAGGGATGACAACCTAAGTTCCATTAAGATGCACATTCCACCATTCAAGGGAAGAAGTGATGCCGAGGCATACTTGGAATGGGAAAAGAAGGTAGAGTTAATTTTTGATTGTCATAATTACTCTGAGGAGAAAAATGTTAAACTAGCAATAGTGGAGTTCACCGACTATGCACTAGTTTGGTGGGAGCAACTTATACAATCAAGGAGGAGGTATAGAGAAGATTCGGTCTCAACTTGGGATGAGATGAAGAGAATTATGAGGAAGAGGTTTGTACCATCATATTTCTATAGAGAGCTTCATCAAAAGTTGCAGAGACTCACACAAGG
>QANX01003889.1:137306-176008 GCA_003254975.1 Ochetophila trinervis
ATAATTCAACTCCTAATGCAACAAGAAGAAGAAATTGATTCCTCACCTTGCAAGAACACTCCTGGGAGCAATAGGAAAATTAATTCTCTCAATTGATTAAAAACTCAAATCTGTCTTACAAAAGAATTGATCCCCCTTTATATAAGGACTAGGGTTAGATCAAGAATCAATCTAAACCATTAAATATTAAGAAAGTAATCCTAAGGTTGAAAACTAACCCTAAAAACGAAAATAGCAAAAATTACAAAACTGCCATTATAATCTAAAAATAGCTAAATTACGAAACTGCCATTATCATCTAAAAATAGCTAAATTACGAAACTGCCATTCTAAGTTGTTTATTTTTAAAATTACGTCGTTTCGTCTCCGCAACTCTCGAGCATCATTACGACTTTCATTCCTTGCTTGGACAACATGCTTAAATCATCATTAGGCCTCAGAAAAGTGTTCAAAACATTTGGAAACTTGAATCGATCTTCATCCATAACTCTTTTTACAAGTCCAAGCATTCCCTCTTTGATCTTCTAAACTCGAGAATGCATCACTGGTTTACTAGGTAAGATGATGTCATCATCTTTTTTTTCAATGCTAGAATATGACTCTATGATGCCCGATCAACAGTGCCAACCCAACAAGAGGTACTTCTAAGCCTAATACTACTAGTACTTCTAGACATAGGGAAATAAAATGTTTTAAATTTCAAGGGTTTGGGCATATCGCTTCTGAATGTCCAAATAGGAAAACTATGTTGATAAGGGGTAATGTAGTAATGTCGAAGTCTGAGTCCGATGAGGAAAGGCCACCAATAAAGTATGATTCTAGTGAGGATGAGGATGTAGAGTATCTCGTGGTTGCAGAGTCCCTAGTTATTAGGAGGGTTTTAAATTTGAAGGTGAAGGAAGAGGGACTAGAACAAAGGGAGAATATTTTTCATACTAGATGTTTTGTGGGTGGTAAAACATGTACTTTAATCATTGATGGGGGTAGTTGTGCTAATGTTGCTAGTACTACTTTGGTTGAGAAGTTGGGACTAGTATGTGAAAAACACCCTAACCATTAGAGGTTACAATGGTTGAATGATAGTGGGGAGATTAAGGTAAATAAGAGAGTGAAAGTTGCACTTTCTATTGGAAAGTATAGTGATGAGGTTTTGTGTGATATAGTACCTATGCAAGCGGGGCATATTTTGTTGGGTAGACCATGGCAATCCGATAGGAGGACTATCCATGAAGGTTTTAAGAATAGGTATTCTTTTGAGCACAATGGAAAGAAAGTCACACTTGCACCATTATCTCCAAAAGAGGTGTATCTAGAACAATTGAAACTATCCAAAGTTTCCCATGGGGATTTGGGAAGTGAGGCAAATGAAATAATTGAGTGTAAAGAGGCCAAGAGTGAAAAGAATAAAAATAAAGGCCCAATGGTGAGTGATTGCACTAGTAATAAAGAGGAAAGTGCAAGAGAGAAAAGTGAGAAGAGTGAAAAGAAAAAGAGTTTTTATGCAAAAGAGAGAGAAATCAAGAGTGCATTCTTAGACAACAAAGCAATATTGTTGGTGAGGTTTCGAGAGGTTTTGCTTTGTGAAACTAACCTTAACCCCGATTTGCCTAGTGTTTTTATCTATTTATTGCAGGATTTTGATGATGTTTTCCCAGAAGAGATGCCGACTAGATTGCCGCCATTGAGAGATATTGAGCACCAAATAGATTTTGTACCTGGAGCAAGCATTCCAAATCGACCAGCCTATCGTAGCAATCCCGAGAAAACGAATGAGTTACAAAGGCAAGTGGAGGAGTTGCTAGCAAAAGGTCATGTTAGGGAGAGTATGAGTACTTGTGCTGTACCGGTCTTATTGGTACCCAAGAAGGATGACACATGGAGGATGTGTGTTGATTGTCGAGCAGTGAATAAAATAACAGTAAAGTATCGTTATCCCATTCCTAGGTTAGATGATATGCTTGATGAATTGCATGGTGCTTGCTTATTTACTAAGATAGATTTAAAAAGTGGATACCATCAAATTCGGATGAAGCAAGGGGATGAGTGGAAAACTGCTTTTAAAACAAAATATGGTTTATATGAATGGATGGTTACGCCTTTTGGGTTAACTAATGCTCCTAGTACATTTATGCGATTAATGAACCATGTTTTAACAGAATTTCTAGGAAAGTTTGTGGTTGTATATTTTGATGGTATTTTGATATATAGCAAAAGTTTAGATGACCATGTGATGCATGTTAGCCAAGTGCTAGATGTGCTTAGAAAAGAGAAATTATATGCTAACCTTAAAAAGTGCACATTTTGTATAGATAGGCTTGTTTTTCTTGGTTTTGTTGTGAGTGCACAGGGTGTTGAAGTGGATGAAGAGAAGATCAAGGCTATCAAGGAATGGCCTACACCTAAGAACGTGTCTGAGATAAGAAGTTTTCATGGTTTAGCTGGCTTTTATAGAAGGTTTGTGAAGGACTTCTCTACCGTAGCTTCTCCTTTGAATGAGATTGTCAAAAAAAGAAGTAGGTTTTAAATGGGGTAAGGAACAAGAACATGCGTTTCAAACTTTAAAAGATAAGTTATGTTCTGCTCCTATTCTTGTTCTACCTAATTTTGATAAGATGTTAGAGGTTGAATGTGATGCTTCTAGGATTGGTATAGGTGCTGTTTTGATGCAGGAAAAACATCCCATTGCATACTTTAGTGAGAAGCTAAATAGAGCTCAACTAAAGTACTCGACGTATGACAAGGAGTTGTATGCATTATTTCGTGCCCTGGAGGTGTGGCAACATTATTTGCTTCCAAAGGAGTTTGTGATTCATACCGATCATGAATATCTCAAACACATGAAGGGACAAGGAAAGCTCAACAAGAGGCATGCAAAGTGGGTTGAGTTCATAGAGAGTTTTCCATATGTGATATGCTACAAGCAAGGTAAGGAGAATGTAGTAGCTGATGCATTATCTCGAAGGTATGTCCTCATAACTACATTAACTTCTAAGTTATTAGGTTCTGAGCAAATGAAAGACATGTACACAAGTGATTCTGATTTTAAGGATATTTATGTTGCATGTGAACAAGGTGCATTTAATAAGTTCTATAGACATGATGGTTTTCTATTTCGTGGTTCAAGAATTTGCGTGCCTAATTGCTCTATTAGAGAATTGCTTGTTAGAGAATCACATAGTGGTGGTTTAATGGGTCATTTTGGTGTGCATAAGACTTTAGATGTTTTAGTTGAACACTTTTATTGGCCACATATGAAAAGGGATGTTCAAAGAATTTGTTCTCAATGTATTGCATGTAGACAGGCCAAGTCTAAGTCTATATGCCACATGGGTTATATACACCTTTGCCTATTCCTAATGAGCCTTGGGTTGATATATCCATGGATTTTGTCCTTGGGTTACCTAGAACTAGGAAGGGTAGGGATAGCATATTTGTGGTTGTTGATAGATTTTCTAAGATGGCGCACTTTATTACATGTCATAAGACTGATGATGCTACAAATATTGCTGACTTGTTCTTTAGGGAGGTTGTAAGATTGCATGGAGTGCCTAGAACTATTATGTCTGATAGGGATGTGAAATTTTCGAGTCACTTTTGGAGAGTCTTATGGGGTAAGTTAGGTACTAAATTGTTGTATTCTACTACTTGTCATCCACAAACCGATGGTCAAACGGAGGTGGTTAATAGGACTCTAGGTACTTTGCTTCGTGCTATTGTTGGTAAGAATTTGAAAACTTGGGAAGATTGTTTACCTTTTGTCGAATTTGCATAGAATAGAACTATTCATTCTTCTACAGGTTTGTCACCATTTGAGATTGTGTATGGTTTTAATCCTTTAACTGTGTTGGATTTGATGCCTTTACCTTTGAGTGAAATTGCTAGCTTAGATGGACATAAAAAGGCGGACTTGGTTAAAACTATACATGAGAAGGCGAGGTTGCAAATTGAGAAGCTTAATCGTCTAACCGCTCAAAGAAAAAATAAGGGACAAAAGCAAGTGATATTTGAACCAGGAGATTGTGTTTGGGTACACATGAGGAAGGAAAGGTTTCCTAGCCAAAGGAAGTCAAAGTTGGATGCTAGAGGCGATGGGCCTTTTCAAGTTCTCGAGAGGATCAATGACAATGCATACAATATTGATCTTCCAGGTGAGTATAATGTGTCTGCATCATTCAATGTTGCTGATCTTTCTTCTTTTGACATGGATGTAGATTCGAGGACTTATCTTTTTGAGGAAGGAGGGAATGATGTGGGCATCGAGCGCTCTTCTAGCATGGATGTTCGTGGTGAAGACATTGTGCTACCAAGTGGACCAGTGACGCGTTCTCGAGCTAAAAAGATCAAAGCGGGAATGCTTGGACTTGTGAAGAGAAAAATTGATGAAGATCAATTCAAGTATCCACATGATCCAAACACTTTTATGAGGCATAATGATGATTTAAGCATGACGTCCAAGCAAGGAATGAAGGTGGTAATGCTGCTCGGGAGTTGCAAAGATGAAACGACGTAATTTTAGCTATTTTTGGATTACAATGGCAGTTTCGTAATTTAGCTATTTTCAAATTATAATGGCAGTTTCGTAATTATTGCTATTTACAGATTATAATGGTAGTTTTGTAATTATTTCTATTTTCGAATTATATTTATTTAGGGTTAGTTTTAAGCCTTAGGATTACTTTCCTAATTATTTTATGGTCTAGATTGATTCTTAACCTAATAATAATCTCTATATAAATGGGAGGTTACTAGCTTGTAAAAAAAAAACAACTTTGTTTATTGATTATTGAGAATCTACTTTTGTTTTCAACAACACTTGTGTGTTCCAAGTGAGGATAGTTCTTTTTCTACTTGTTGCATTTGGAATTGATCTTCTTATCAAAGGTATTTACTTTGTGGCGAATTTCAATTTCATTCTTTGCCTTCTAATTAGTGTTGCTAGATACAATTGTTATCTAGAGCTGCTATAGGGCGGGTTTTTACCTAGGGTTTGTTCCTTATCATCTTGTGTGTTGGGATTACAGTTTCTTTAAGCTTGGGGTTCCGCATCACACCCCTTCCTCCTCTTGGCTCCTCTCTCCTAGGTCTTCTTTTTACAATTTGGACTTCATACTCTTCTTCATCGGAAACAATTACTTATTGTCTCCTGAGTCGTGTTCCTTCCCTTCTAGTAGTGTTGGACATGGCCATAGTCATCTCCCTCATTTGCTCCATCATCTCATCCATCCTAGACGTCAATCTCTCTTCCATTCTTTTATACTCACCCTCCAAAGATTGTCGTACGAGCTTTGGATCCGGTGTTGCCACTTGCTCTTCTTCTGAAGTAGAAACTCCTTTTCCATCTCTTTTAGACATTCTTACACACTCCCTTACGTGTTTAACTCAAAAATGGTAAACTCTCGTGTTTTACTCAAATTTGGCTTTTACTATCTGCTCACCATTCAAGCCTTTTACCACTCAAGTCTTGTTCACCAAGTTGCACTTCAGAACCAATTATCTTAATTAAAAATATAAAACTAAATAGCAAATTTCAAAATTAAAACCTAACAATAAAAGCAAGTTCAATTCTTGAGCAAAATTGGCACAAAAGAAAAGGACAAAGAGTAATGAAACAAATAGTAATTACTCTATGAAATCAATACAATGAGAATAGGAAAGTATGATAATAAGAAACTGTGAAAATTGAAAACAAAAAAGTTTAGAATAGGAAAGTAAGAAAATAAAAAACTATGAGAATAAGAAACAAATAAATTAGGAAAGTAGGAAATATGGAATAATAAAAAAAAACAAATTAGAAATCAATTAGGAATAAGTAACTTTCCTAATATTCAAGCAACCAATCTCAATATTCCAACTTTCAATTTTTTTTTTTGCTATGATTCTTTTTTTGTTTTCTTTTTTTTTTTGTATATATAATCAGATTCTTCTTTTCTGCTTTTATTTTTGGTATGACTTTTTTTTTTACGATTTTTTTTGGGTACTAAAACACCAAGAATAATGAAAAACACGAAGAACAAAAGAAAAAAAATGCAGAAATAACAAGCTAATCAAAGACTCTTAAAAGAAAAACAATGAACAAGATAAATAGGAATTTATCTTGGGCTTGCTCTAATACCAAATGATGCGGAACCCCAAGCTTAAAGAAACTGTAATCCCAACACACAAGATGATATGGAACAAACATTAGGTAAAAACCCGCCCTATAGCACCTCTAAATAACAATTGTATCTAGCAACACTAATTAGAAGGCAAAGAATGAAATTGAAATTCGCCACAAAGTAAATACCTTTGATAAGAAGATCAATTCCCAATGCAACAAGTAGAAGAAGAACTATCCTCACTTGGAACACACAAGTCTTGTTGAAAACAAGAGTAGATTTCTCAATAATCAATAATCAAAGTTTTTTTTCTTACAAGTTAGTAACCCCCTTTTATATAGAGATTAGGATTGGGTTAAGAATCAATCTAGATTATAAAATAATTATGAAAGTAATCCTAAGGCTTAAAACTAGCCCTAAATAAATATAATCCGAAAATAAAAATAATTACAAAACTGCCATTATAATCTGAAAATAGCTATATTACGAAACTGCCATTGTAATCCAAAAATAGCTAAAATTACGTCATTTCATCTTTGCAACTCCCGAGCAGCATTACCACCTTCATTCCTTGCTTGGACATCATGATTAAATCATCATTATGCCTCATAAAAGTGTTTGGATCATGTGGATACTTGAATCGATCTTTATCAATTATTCTCTTCACAAGTCCAAGCATTCCCGCTTTGATCTTCTTAGCTCGAGAACGCGTCACTGGTCCACTTGGCAGCACAATGTGTTCACCACGAACATCCATGCTAGAAGAGTGCTCGATGCCCACATCAAGGGCTACTTCATAATCCTCATAAAAGTTTAGCTACTCATGTAGCCATCAATAAATCAAAGCAAAACATGTTATGAATGAAAAAAAGAAGAAGAAAAGAGAAAACAAATCTAAAGTTTGTGGCTAGCAAAATTCTCCCTCTTGTTCCTCCTTCAATTGCTTCTTCAAATATGTCTTCAAAGCAAAGTTGAATCCTTCCAAAGCTTGCTGGCCGAATTCTCCCTTACTCTTTCTCTTGATGTAGCCAAAAATTCCTTGTATCTAAACTTTGAGAAGTTGTGTCCAGAATTATGTAAAATGGAATGGAAAAGTGATAGAAATTTATCTAGAAGAGAGATCTCCATAAAGCTTTAAGGTGTAGAGTATTTATAGGAAAATAATGCTTGTAGAGCAAGGAGAAATTCTAGAGTTATAACCTTACCTTAATTCTAATTAATCAAGATAATAGAAAATAAAATATTAATAAAAATTAAATCCTTCCCTATTATTCCTCTCATGGCCGACCATATAGGGTTATAGAAGTAATTGGTACCTTCAAAATGATGTCACATTTTCATTTAGATTAGGAAGTAAATTCATATCTCTTAAATAATTCAATATCTTTCTTATTCTGATTCTAATTCCTTCTCCAATTAATACTCCAATTAATATTATTGGAATAATCTATACTTTCCAAGTAGCATGTGATGTGGCTATAATAACACACATGGCTAGAGAGTGATGATGCCTAAACCCCAATTACCCAAGCATAGGTGGCATCCTAGTTGTCTAAGACACTTCCCTTTATATATTCTATGTTCGTCAGATAGATTCCAAGTACACTTTAGATGACTACATAAACTCCTAATTCACTGATTCTAGTTTCAAAAGTTAGGTCTATGTCTTAACTTTCCAATAATATCTTGACCAGACAAAATAGATACTAGGAAGCACTCGAATGTCAATTTCCCCACATGAGTGTAAATTTGTCGCAAGTGCTACAAATGTTCATCTTCAAAATTAAATTGGTACTGATTGTCGGATCCAATTGCAATGAAACTTTACAGAATTGAACCTTGACGAGTCATGAATTATCAACAACTAGAAGTGCACAAAAATTCCATATACTCCATATATGGTTTATTCAGTAAAGATTTCACAAAAAATACAACAATTTAGTATTTTTCATTAACTATTAACTCAAAACTAGAAAAAAAAAACATAAAATATGGCATAAAAAGAGTAACTTTTTATGCCTATCAACTACTCCCAAATTGATCTTTGCTAGTCTCTAGCCAAAAAAGAACTCAAAACACATCTCCTATAAAACATACCAAAATACCTTGATGGATGCCTCAAAGATTGCATAATCATATTAATTCAAAAGTAATTTCCAAGTAATCGTGCGACTCAATACTCTATCTTCTATCCAACATAATCATTACTTTCAAAGTGTGTGTGTGAAATCAAATAATACACTCAATGTCATGCATTTGAATAAATCTACATTAAATAGAGATTGTAAATAAAAATATGAACCACCATATAATTGACATAATTAATTGTTCTCCACTAATGTAGATCAATGCATTACCTTGATTCATTAGGACTTTATAGGCTTGTAATGTGAAGGCTAAAGGGTAATGGGATAGAAGAAAGAAAAGGATAGGAAAATAAAATTCAAAGAAAAAAAACCTATGAATAATATGCTTATAGATCTTTTCTTTCTCCTCACAAAGATACTTTTCTTCTGCCCTTCCTTCAAACTCCACATAATTTTTTTTCAACTCTATTTTTCTTTTCACTTCCTCTTTTTTTGTTTTTTTTTTCTGCAGACCCCCAAATTGTTATTTTCACACCTTACTCAAACTTCTTTTTCCACATCAAAGATACATAGTAGCTGAACTTCACCATCATTGCCACCCCCAAATTATTTTATACTTTCCTCCACCAAATACAAATTAATAAGCATATAATCATTTCAACTCAAAATAAGCTTTCTTTAATAATGTGTCTAGGGTAGGAAAAATATATTTAAGCTCAAAAAATTAAGTCAATGCAGTTTAAATGAACAAAACGGCTCTAACATGCAATTATTTATGCATCCTAAAAATTTCTCAAACAAGGTACTAATGGATAAAAAATTCAAAGATAGGCCAGAAATGCTCAAACTCAAAAACAAAAATAGCCTAAATCATATTCAAAGTAATGCATCTCTCTAGGATTTTGCCTCAAGCAATAATTATGCAAGTTCTAGAGTTCAAAACTAATCACTCTAATTTAATGCAAACCTTCTCCAAAATACAATCTAAATCAAGCATATTTGACAAAGTGCTCAAAATGATTTTGAAAGTAACAACATGTGAATTTAACTTTAGGTATTGTAGCATACACAAAAACAATTTTACTACCTAAGAATCAATTTATTCTCAATCATATTCTTATTATTGGCCCATCAAAATATTTAAGAAAACACCTAAAACTAAAAATTCAGCCACCACACAAAAATCAAGAGTTTAGAAACTAAACCTAAACATGCATAAATAAAAAGAACTAAAAACTAAAGAAGAAAACACCATAACATAAAGAACCAACTCCACATTAAGATGACATCTAGAACTAAATGAGTCTCATCTTGAATAAAAAATGTGAATACAACAACAGCTTGAGTCTATATAGTATAATCATGCTCGAATTAGCATTTTTTAACTCCCCTTGTCTTCAAAACATGGTTGAGAACTTGTATAGCATCTTGAGCTCTTGAAAATTCAATTTATGGAATAATCTGGACTTTCCAAGTGGCATGTAATGTAGCAATAATAACATACCTTGTTGGAGATTAATGATGTGGCAACCTTAATCATCCATGCATAGGTGGCATCCTACTTGTCAAAGACACTTCCCTATATATCTTCTATGTTTGTCAGGAAGATTCTAAGTACACTTTGGATGACCAAATGAACTCTGAGTTCACTAATTCTAGTTGCAAAAGTTAGGTCTATGTCTTAGATTCCATGAATATCTTGATAGCACAAAATGAATACTAAAAATAGACTTGAATGTCAATTTCCCCATAGGAGTGTAAGTCTGTCACAACTGCTAAAAATGTTCATTTTCAAAATCAAATTTGTACTGATTGGCTGATCCAATTGCAATGAAACTTTACAGAATTAAACCTTGATGAGTTATGAATCATTAGCAACCAATTCACACATAAATAGCATGTGTAGCTTCATATATAATTTATTCAGTAAAGATTGCGCAGAAAATACAGCAATTTTTAGTATTTGTTCTTCTTTATTTAAAAATAGAAAAATACATCAATTTAGTATATTTCATTAACAATTAACTCAAAACTAGCAAAAATCCAATATAAAATATGGCATAAAAACAATAACTTTTTATACCTATCAATTTACATCCCTTAATCGCACATGAAGATGACAAATGAGTCGCTGATTAGGAGGTTTAGAAACTCACAGCCTATTTCATTCTCACATCACAGGCATTTTTGATTATGCAAAGATGCCACAAATCAAAAAATGATATTTGCTCTAAATTTTTAGATCCTCTAATAGCCCAATCTAGACATATGATGCTCATCGTTTATGAGGTTACCTAATATATATGTGATGACGACATGTGATGGTGAAGAATGGTTGGCTAGAATTTGTAGATTTCAGTCATTTGACCCCTTCTTCATATGCTTTTCTAATCCAGATACTCGCTCTCATCCAAGTACCTGTGCAGAGCTTTATATGTGAGAGACGACATCACGCTTCATAAACCATGGACATTTGAAGCATAAATTCAAGCCACATTTCTAGACTTCCTACTTTCTTCAGTATGATTAATTGGTGCCAATATCTTTCTCTTTGGTTTGTTCTTTTTCCTTAAAGATCACATCTAATGGGCTCTCTCCTTGATATTTTTCTTGATACGGAGGAAGCCCTAGCACAATTTGCAGTTCTTCATTGGGATTTTCTAAGTGGGGGCTGGCCAGAGAGATGGGATAAGTTTGCAAAAAAGTATGGAAGTGATAAGTAATTTGGAGTCGTGTCAAATTATATAGGAAATATTTAAAGTATTATGGAATGATACAGATGGAATCTCATAGATGGCTTTTTCATAGTGGGTAGTATAAGTCATAAGTGTAATTGATGGAACCATTTATTTTTGTAGGTGAAACATTCATGTGCATTCTTGAGTTAAATAGAAAATTTATGTAGTTTGGTGGTTCCTAGGTCTATACGAATTGTCAACATTCAAGTGCTTAAACATATACCTCCAATGACTCAACGGATAGTACAAGGCGAAAGAGTAATTATTGTGTATTACTTAACGGGCCACGTTATTCACCTCATCCTCAACCATCCTACCTAGCCGACTATTCTGAAAGATGCTAAGAGTGCTAATCGAATCTCATTATGATATCAATGCAACGAGGAGGCTGAGTGAATGGTGGAGCAAGTTTAATTATCAAATCTCATACACCAAAACAACTGATGCGAGTCCTAGCGGAATGGATCGTTCTATAATGGTTCAATGGTTACGAAGTTGACCTCGACCCACAATCCGACGAGAGATTGGAACCTTGGTATGGAAGCTTGACCCGTTGTCTATGGGAAAGACAAGAACCTTGCTATAAACGCCACAATCAAAGCTTCGTTCTTTGATTGATAAGTTGGAAGTTTGTTCTTTACACAAGCCAAAGAAAAGAGAAGAATAATTCTCAAAATAATTGTTATAATCTATTGTATTTGTTGCTGGCCGAATTTTGGCCTTTTAAATAGAAAACCATTGTTTGCCAAATATGGAAATAATCCCTAAAAGGAATAGGAAATAAAAGACTAATATACCCTTAATTAATAAGCTAAATTACAAGATAATTTCAATGTAGATGTCATAGGCCCATTTATAGCTTCGCTGGACTTTTATCCAATGCTTGTTGAATATAAAGCTCCAAAGCCTTCTTGAATTGTTGGCTCGACTATTTGTCATGGGACCTCCTGGATAGCTCAAACCATCATATGGACAATCTCCTCTGTATGGCTCGATGTCCTCATCAACAACCTTCCCATCCTGGAATATTGTCACTGATTATACTTGATATCAACTAAATGAGGTGGTCTACAATCTTATATCAAACAATTAACGTATAGAAAACTAAATTTACCCAACAAAAGATAAACATATTGCAATTGCAATATAAGGAAACAAAATTAAAAATGTAACTTTTATGAATCATGCAAGTAATAGCCCAACATCATATTAACAGGTCTCTTGACAACTTGGCAGATGAAATATTACTTTTGCAATAGGTTCCTGTTCACTGAAGATAACTAAATGAATCATAAGAAATATGTCGTTTTATTTAACTAGGATTAATTAGTAACTTTGTTATAATTGTTAGTTAAAACAAGTTTCGTGAATACATTTTTTTGTTTCAGTGAATAAAAAATTTCATTGACCAAAAAGTCACTATCTATTACATATGACGTTCATCATTTCTAGGGTTGTGTAATATATATGGACATCCAAAAATGCCTATCTGTGCATTTCCAAATTGGCAACATGTGGTGGTGAAGTTTGGTTAAAGATGGGTTGACTAGAATTCGTAAAACAACATTCAGTAAAGCAGAGCCAAGACCTAACTCCAGCCATCCTACCCCTTATTCACCTCCTCCTCAACCATCTGAAGCGTATATGTAGGCCACATTTATAGACCTCTTACTTGCTCCATGTAGAATAGATTTTGACTGGAGTCATGTGGTTTGTAGTTTGGGTTCTTCTAATTGGGGATGGCTAGATAGATAGTGATGAGTTTGCAAAAAAGTATGGAAGTGATATTGTAATATGGAGTTATATTGTCCGTATGTAGAAAAGATTCAGAGTTTTATGGAATGATACATATGGTATCTCGTAAGATGGCTTCTTTATAACATATAGAATAAGTCAAAAATGTAATTATTGAAACCATTTATGTTGGTAGGTGAAACATTCATGCTCATTTCCGAGTTAAATAAAAAACTTATGTAGTTTGGTGGGAGGTTCAAGCGTATGTCTAGGTATATACAAATTTTTCACCTACAAATGTTTAAATGTATACCACTAATGACCCAGTGCATAGTATAAGTCAAAAGTGTAACTAATGGGCATTAAATTGGAAACATTTATGTTGGTAGGTGTAACTTCATGCGCATTCCTAAGTTAACTGGACAATTTATGTTTGGTGGGAGGTTCTTGCGCATGAATGGGTTAATACAAGCCTTCTAGATCAGCCTACGAGTGTTTAATTTTATGCCGCCAATGACTCAACCAGCTCAGCATCGTGTAACTGAGATAATTGACTTCGTGATAACTGGTGGTCAACTACGATTACAAACGAAAAGTATGATTTCAAACATCCCATACCCACCTTGATCTTAGAGGATGCACTTAAACGATTACCTGAGCCCTGGGGGGGAGTTTGGTTTGATGGAAAACCCAACAATGCATCCACATGCTGCTGGGTTGCCACCTACAAAGCTAGATGAAAAACGATAAACTTTACATTATGTTTGAATGTAACTAAACCAAATTTGGGATCCTTGTATTCTCTAAGCATTCCAAATGCCAGGTACGTACACCAATGTCTAAACACTTGCATTGAAAATAAGAACACATACACAGAGATGTTGATTGTATATGAAGCATACATCCCACATTACTAAGTTGTTAACCTACCGATATAGTTCATGTCAAAACAACAATAACTGTCACTTATAGTTTGCTACATTGATCCAGATACAACCATGCCAAATTAAATATTTATCAGTATTAACCATCTCGTTAACTACCAATACAACTTTGTGTCAACTCAACATAAACACTCTTGCCAGCCTATACATAATATGAACTTCATCCCCAAAAGCCAAGTATCATATCCTTATCATGCAGTTGTCCCAACCTAAAAAAATATACTCCCTTACGGACCTCAAGCGACCGTGAAACAATAAAAGTTTTGGATGCCCCATACGATGTACATGCTGTGTATAAGTTTTTGTTTCTAATTGCATGTAATGTTTGTGCTGTAATTTTCAGACTATCTGGGCAACAAGGAAGTTGGTTGTTTGCTTGCTCGCAACATCAAATATTTTTTGACACCAAGAAGTTGATCATTAGCATCTGCATGATCTAAAACATATAAGAGTTAAAGATCCACGTTGTTGAAGAACGAGGTATGTTGGAGATTGACGTGGATTTGTCAAATGTATCGCAGTAGGTGAGGATCTTGATATTGTCTTAAGATACTTCTTTATATCATTGGGGTTTTGTCCAACTTGTAACGACCAGGATCTGGAGCCAGGGTAAGTGTGGGCGGGTGCAAGGCACTAGTAGGCTACTTTATTGGTAGAGCTAGGGTAAGTGTGGGCGAGTGCAAGGCACTGGCAGGCTACTTTACTGGCAGAGATCGGTGTCCAATCCCACATCGCCTGGGTGTGAAAGGGTGTCAAATGGTAATGGTTCAAATCTAAAGTGAGCACTCTCTTAATAACAAAGGCATTTTCATAGCGTTTGGCTTCAGGGTTGGAAACAACTCTAGAGTTAAGCGTGCTCCAGTGGGAGCATTCCTGAGATGGGTGACCCCCTGGGAAATCTGACCAAAGACTCCATACCGTCTAATGTGCAGTGGCTAAATTGGAGACAATATTGGTTGGAGAGAGAGTGTGGCGTTACACAACTTGAAGTTGCAAATGTTGCGAAGATGTATCAAAAGACAATTTCAAGATCCCCTCCCCCCTTCTCCCCCCTCTACAACACATTCAAAAATAGACATAGGAAATTAGATGGCAATAATTTTTTTTTTGTTCAACCTAGTGGTTTGTTTTTATGTACCATCCATTTTTTAATGTTAATGAATGTTTACAATTTCAAAATTCAGCTTCAAGGCTTGCATTCAAAATCACAAATTACTTACATTGTTAAATTTATTAAACATTTAAAAATAAACAACCAACTAACTTAGGACCGGATTGTTTCTCGTTGAAGAATAACATCACGTTCGTTGTCATAACTGCTCAAATATAGTACACTCAGGCATTCGACACACATAACTGCTGGGCTGAATAAGGCTGATCAAACAAATTGCATGTATGTATTATGATTTCACGACATTGTATCGCCATACTCACACTTAGACCATATTTTTATTATCTCTCCAATGATCATAGACTTGACTCACATGTAAAGATTCGCTTTAGTCATAGACATTGAATTTTGAACTCAAATACCCTAGCTAGGATGATGCCGAGATTTTTCCGTTTGAACTATTTATAGCAATTCATCATTCAGTTAATACAAATGTGTCAGGGACCCCATTACATAATTGGTTTGCATGATTGCTATGTATCATTTTTTTGTACTCTTGGTCATGGCCCTAAAGTTTAGGCCAAGTCTACCAACGCGTCAGCGAACCAAGGTATACATGCATGTTGATATTGTGCATGATAGATAGCTGGTGTACCCGACCATATTCTATCAGGATTATTGGACGCCTTTAATTCCCTATCCATGCGAAAACTCATATGCATGTGCAGACATTACTAAAAGTAGCCAAACCACACCATCATATTGATTGTTCTTCATGCTCGTTTCAAAATTAGCTTGGCCGATTACTTAGCGTCGAGTTAACTGATACACAGTATGTTGTATTGTTGTGTATATATTATGGAAACCCTTATAATGACATTGGCATGAAAGAAGGTCAGAGAGTTCCAGCTATCGTATGTCACACAGACTGCATTGACAGAGACAACCGACATGTACTCAAATGCCATCAGCTAATTTCTTTCCCCATTACTAGTCCTTTGACTTGCCTATTATTGGATTTGGTTTTTTCTCAGAAGAGGCTTGAGCGGTAAAGAACAAAATAAGAAACTAGAAAAGGCATGCATTTTTTTCTTAAAAGGAAGAGATAGGCATGCATTGGGTTTTGAGGGAAGAAAAATAAAATAAATATTATATTCAGAGCCTAAATTTTTTTTCTTTTAATTAAGAGATATGTGGTAAGAACAGAAGTGGCAATGTAATGTGCTGATAGCTTTTCATTGGTTGGTCACACCAAATGGACTTTCAGAAGAGTTCCATGTAATTTTCTCGCCTGTTCAACTGTTGCACCAATGTTCATCAAAAGTCACAAAGTTATAATGCTAAATACAAAGATCATAGACTAAATTGCAAAAATAAACAAGATATTTTTGTGTAGATGCCCATTTCACTACCAAAATAATTATCATTGTCAATTATTTTTTATTTAGCTATTTATGGATACCACCTCATCAGTCACATATTGAATTTACCAATTTTACTCCTTTCTAATTTAATACACACCCATTTCAGTTACTCAATTTTTTCATAAATAACTATCATTTTCTTCCATTTGGCATGAACCCATTTGAGTTTTCCAATATTTGCTCATTTTTTTTGCAATATTCTTTGTATAAGCTGCTTTCTAACACCACCTAGTTACTTTGAACTCCTTTTTCAAGTTTTTAAAAAGTTTTAACAATGTAAAATTCAACTTCAACTCCAAAGTGTAGCAAAGTAATTTCTATATTTTTTATTTAGAACAATGTAAATGTGTGTATTAGTTTATGTGCATGATGTTTTAGTTCTTTCAAGATTATTAAAATGAAAATAAAAATAAAAACTATGAAAATCTGAAGTTGAAGACGATAGAAATCGTCCCGCCCTACTAAAGGCGGTGTGTGTAAGTTAAGGGCGGTGTGCCTCACATATTTTCCATCATACATGTAGCTACATCGCCAGACGTAAAAGCCGTGTGAAGCTTGTTGGGCAGGCTACGAAGTAGAATGTAGCTTGTTGGACGCTCTCTCTTTTATCTTCACTATTAGATGTATTTTCTATGTTTTAATTAATAAAATTATTATTTCTACTTAATAGTTTTTAAGAATTAATGAACATAAACAAAACTAATAAACATCAAGTATCCCACCAAAATATAATATTATATTAATTGCAAGTCAAAATGACAACGACCGTACTATATATAGTCCTATTACATCTATTCTGGTCATTGAAAAAGTACAAAAAAGGTGAGAAGTTTTTTTAGAAAACTAAAAACACTTACAAAACTTAAAAACTCTACCAGTATTGTCATCACTATCTTTTGAAGCGTCGTCGTCATCGTACCAATCCCATTTGAAGGTTTCACCCAAAAGTCATACTCTAGGGATGAGTAATAAAAAACGAAGCCAATAACTTCCTTCCTAATGTAGCAATCATCAAAGATGCGTCCGTCGTAGCTGGAATTTTGCAGGCATGGCTCCTACAACGATTAACTTTAAGGATGATGGAGATGGTGGTGGTGGCTATAACAATGGTGGGGAACCTCGCTTAAGTCTTGTGGCCCTCCTCTTTGACGACCCCGATGGTAGGCTTGTGGATCTCCTCTTGCAGTTCTCTGTGATGAGGAAATATCCATAAAACCACCACCTTGTGTTTATCTGTTTTTGCCATGGGATTGAAATGGGAGTTTGAGAATGGGTTTGCAAAATGAAAATGTTTAAAGTAAAATGTTTGGTAGTGGTATCTATATAGTAACTGTGGAAGGCGAAATGCAATAATTTTCAGAGAATTTTTTCGTATTCAGGGAATCATTGCCACCTTTTCAGAAACACTCAACCTTTTCATATTCTAGGGAGGGTTCACACTACCCATAAATTGCACATACCGCCTAATGTTTGCACAAACCATCCAAAGTAAGGGTGGTGTGTGCAAATGTTGGGTGATGTGTGTATTTTAATGTTCACAACGCTCAACTAGCCTCACACCGCCCTAGCATTGGTCAGTGTGACATAATGTAGGGCAGTGTGACCAATAAAATACACAAACTGTCCAACATTTGCACACACTACCTGTACATTACACACACCATCTAATATTTGGGCAAGGCAAATACTATCATCTTCAACATTTATTTATTTATTTTTCTTCAATGTTTTCATTTCAATAAAATTTAAAAACACACACAGCATTCAAACACATTAATATACGCTTTAACAATATTATTTTAACTTAAAACCAATTTATTGTTTGATGGTGTAAAAAACTTCTAAAAAGCTTTAAAATGGAGTTCAAAGCTTAAAAAGTTTGATATTGTTGAGTGGATGATGTTTCAAAATAGCCAATATGTACGAAATCGAGAAAAAATTAATAAGGAATGAACAAGAATGATAAAAAATAATAATAATTTGCTAAAGAATAATACAAGTGGTAGGTAACAACGTTAGACCAAAAAAGTGTAAAATGGAATAAGAATACCAACGTGGTAAATAAGCATAGCTAAAATAAAAATAATAGATATAAATAAATAACAGCATAATAAAATAAGCATCCGTACAAAAATCTAAATAAATAAAGATAAAGAAGCGAGACTGCAAATGTAACTTTTTTATAATTTTTAATCAAAGCTTTTAAAATAGATTAACACTGTGTTTATATTAAAGGTAGAAAAAGAAAAAATATATATAAAAAATTTAATAGTTGTTTTTTGAATGATAATTAATAAAGAAAAAAACAAACTAAAAAAATAATTAATACAATTTTTATTGTTTATAAAAATACTTTTGTATGAATTTTTTTCTTGTACTTTAATGAACATATAAAAAGATAATTTTTGAATATTAACATTTTTATTGAAGCTTTTTTTTTTTTTCTTTCTCTACCCTCTTAAATTTGAAAAGAAATAAATTTTATAAAAATAAATACTATTTTTTCTTTTTTTTTTCTCTTATTTTTAACAATCCAAACAAATTTTTTTTCTACACGGTTAAAATTTTAATTATAAAACAATACTATAATTAATAACATATCAAACAGTGTGGTGGTAACCATACTTAGTGCCTAACGCCCCATTCTAATAGGATCTTTAATTATTTGTTTTATTTATTTAAAATTTTTATCACATAAAATAAATAAACATGTTGATATAAATTTTTTTTTAATAATTCTGCCTAAATAATCTATTACAATTATATAGCATAGAAAAAATAAAAAATATTTAAAAAACTATCTATTTTTAAAAAATCTGTTAGACAGTCTAACTCATTATTTTATTTAATTTTATTAATTATAATTAAATTTTAATTTATTTTAAAAATAACTATTTAAAATAATTTTTAAATAAATATTATTTATTAAATAAAAATAAACAAAATGATTTTTATTTTGTCTGCCTTACCCGATTAAAAACAACAATGGATACTCTATCCCATCCACGATAGACCGATGTTCGTCCACAACATGACGAGTCGCATAAATAAAGCCTATTAATTTCCCAATAATTACAATCTACTCCCCTCCTTCCTTTCATTTCTCTGCAAGTCTCTCAAATACCTCTCGCTTTCTCCGTCTTCTTCGCTCTCCAACAATGGCGAGAGGCTCCTCGTCTCAGTCACAGCCAGCGTCATCCTCCACCTCCCGCCCTGGTGTCATGGCTCCCCGCGGTTCCGCCGCCGCCACTGCCGGAATGCGTCGCCGTCGACTCGGTGGAGGTAACACCAGTAGCTCAGGCGGTATATCCGGGGGGTCCGGTCCTGGTAGCAACATGCTCAGGTTCTATACCGACGACGCCCCTGGCTTGAAGATCAGTCCGACCGTCGTGCTCGTCATGAGCCTCTGCTTCATCGGCTTTGTCACGGCTCTCCACGTCTTCGGCAAATTCTACCGCTATCGATACGCTGGCGGAGCTTGATTTCTGGTTTCTGGTTCGGATCATCCGATTTACCGATCGTTTTGATTTCGGAGGAATAGTGATCCTTTGTTGATTCTGGTAACTGAATTCTAAGGTGTTTTTATTTTCTTAGCTCTGTAAATTTTTGCAGGGTTGATCACTCTTAGAATTTCAATTTTGTTAAATTTGGATGTTTTGGTTTTTAATTTGAAGTGAACGAGTGAGTTCTTCTCTTTTCTTTTTTGTTGAAGACTTTTATTTTGCTCTAATTTCCTGAATCGATCGGTTTAGCTCCGAAAATATTTGTTACCTAGGATCTCTTTGTTGTACCCTTTTTATTTTCTCCCATATAATTGCATGTCTTACTTTTATCTTCCAGATTCGGATACTGGCTTCCTAGTTTTCTTTTTATACATTCATAATTGAGAATCCAACTATCAATTGTAAGTTTTTTTTCTGCTGATGAGAATTGGAAAAGAGTATCCTATACCCATATATACCTCGCACGATAATGGTCTTTCCTCGTTTATGGCGAATATTCTTTCCTTTTTGTGACAATTTTAGATTTTAGCCCTTACAAGTTGTCTAATGATTTGTAATCAGGCACTCATACTACCAAATATCTAAATCTTTTGAAGGTTACATGTGTAATTCTCTACAAATAATATTGAAAGAAACCTTGTCAAAATCTCTGCAAATAATTGCATGTATATGACTGTTGCTCATTTGGACAGTGTTGAGAATTAAAATGGTGGTTGTCGACATCAGCTTTTCTTCAAAAGGTGAGAATCCCTCTTTTATTTGCTTCATTAAACAGCTTTGGATTTATATATGACAATCCTATCCCGTTCACGAAGCATCCAGAAATGAATTGTCAGCCAAATGCTTAGGTATTTGGCACATGGTCCATGTTTACGAAGCTGAGTTCTTGTCATATTTTTGGGCTGGTTTTGAAGAACATTGACAAGGATGGTTAGTTGAGAATTTGGGGGAAGCAGTGCCCTGAAGGGTTGATTGATAATGAACTGATGATAAAGGCTGGTGGAAACTGGGATAAGTGATCTAACCAGATTTTTCAGTTTTAATTAAGGACTATCAGCTGTGTTTATTATAAGTTTATCGATGGAGGAAGATTCATTTTCTGTAGGATGCTCCATTTGTCTTATGTCTCTTGAAATCTTAACTGCCACTCGCATTTTAACAAGTTTTTTATTGATTATTGGTAAATTTCTTGGTGTAGGACTATAGGTTTTATAATTCCGTTGAAGCGGGAATCTTTTGTTGGATGCCTTAAGAATGGGGCTAATTTTACCTGCAAAGTCTACACTCGGGTGCCTCTCATAATCTCTGTAATTTGGTAGGTAGAGATTTATGGAGGATACAGGAGTTAAGTAGGATCTACAAGCTGAGAGGATTTTTGGAAGAGCGACGTTGAAGACTGGAGAAAATAAGAAGTAAAGTAGCTAGGAAGGCAAGATGTGTCGGATTCTATGGAGAAGAAAGGAAAGAAAAATCTCTTATACTTGTTGGGACTCAAATTCCAGTGTACTAAGTATTGAGAATTAGATTACAGGAACAGGTAATCTTGTACATGTTAGAGGTCAATATTTTTTAGAGATTTTGGGACGCATTGAAGATTGCTTAGTCAGTAAATACCAAATAGAATGCTTAGTCTTTACAAAGCTGACTGTGTATGATTGTGGAGGACGAGAAGATTTTAATTGTCTACATAAAACATTCTTTACTAGAGCCCCATTGTCAGCGATATATTAGGATTTTATAAATGGATTGGCGATCGTTGCAATGATATAGGCAAGCTTCTTTGTATGCCAGTTTTTAGTTTAAAGATAAAGAGAGAAAATGAAAGGAGTACTTGTTCTGTCGTTGCCAAGATAAATGTTGTCTAACTCTAGTGAAACGACATCTTTTTTATTTCTTCTGTTTTTTTTTAAAACATTGCCATATAACTATACTATATTCTCTATCATTGACTACTAAAAGATAATGCAAATGCTAGGCAGTTGACAAGAAAGGATATGCATATAATATATATATATATATATATATATATATATATATGCTTTTTTTTTTTTGGGTGTTTTTAATGCTTTGGCTCCTAAGGAAATATAATTTGTGGATAAGGGGTCTAGATTGGTGGGTCGTTGTTTGTTGTATGAGTCATCGTTTGTTGTATGACTCTGAAATTTCTCCTTATGTTAACCCCATACCACCTACTACTCTTTAGAGACACGGTGATTGGATATTTTTATTTTTCTTTTCTTTTATTGTTTTAGAAGAGACACTGACTGGATCGTTACTTTAACTGGTGGAAAAATGGCAAGGTGTGCTATAAGCTTAATAGCTATTCGCCTTTCATTATCTGGTATAATTTTTTTTCTTTTTTTCCAGCGACTTGTGCCTTAACAACAAAAATGGGTTAACAAAGATTTTGAAACAAAGTCTGGTTCTCTCATCATACAAGCATATTACATTAGTGTTCATGAGGAAAGGAGTACTCAAAATCCTCTAGCCCCAAACTATGCGTTGAGGAAATACCACAAGTTTTCCCTCTTTATAACCATGATAACAGACGAAATATGCCAAAATACACAAAAACAAACATGTTTTTGACTTTTTGATGTGGGCATTGAGTGCTCTTCTAGCATGGATGTTCGTGATAAAGACATTACATTGCCAAGTGTACCAGTGACACGTTCTCGAGCTAAGAAGATCAAAGAGGGAATGCTTGGACTTGTGAAAAGAATTATGGATGAAGTTTGATTCAAGTTTCCAAATGATTTGAACACTTTTCTGAGGCCTAATGATGATTTAAGCATGTTTTCCAAGCAAGGGATGAAAGTCATAATGATGATAGAGAGTTGCGGAGACGAAACGGCGTCATTTTAAAAATAATCAACTTAGAATGGCAATTTCGTAATTTTAGCTATTTTCGGATTATAATGGCAGTTTCGTAATTTAGTTATTTTCGGATTATAATGGCAGTTTTGTAATTTTTGCTATTTTTGTTTTTAGGGTTAGTTTTCAACCTTAGGATTACTTTCTTAATATTTAATGGTTTAGATTGATTCTTGATTTAACCCTAGTCCTTATATAAAGGGGGATCAATTCTTTTGTAAGACAGATTTGAGTTTTTAATCAATTAAGAGAATTAATTTTTCTATTGCTCCCAGGAGTGTTCTTGCAAGGTGAGAAATCAATTTCTTCTTCTTGTTGCACTAGGAGTTGAATTATCTTATCAAAGTAGAAATACTTTGTGGCGATTATTCTTCTATTTCCCTAGCCTTCTAATCCACGTTTTTAGATACAAGTTATCTAAGGGTCTGGTAGGGTGGGTTCTTGTTTCCAATTACTGTTCAATATTTCTTGTATGTTTGGGGTTTCGAATTCTTTAATCTTGGGGTTCCGCATCAATTGGTATCAGAGCATTGGTTGAGATAAGTACCTATCTATCTTTGTTTTCAATTTCTTTGTGTTCTTCGTTCATAATACTTTGACTCAAAAAAAAAAAAAAAAAAAAAAAAATTGTGTTTGATCTGTGTGTCTTTTTTTATCTTGTTGATTTGGGATTTTTTTTTATTCAAAGAAGAGAACAAGTAAAAAAAAAAAAAAAAGAAACCCTAATCGCACTGCAGGCGCCTGGGGTTGCACCTTGGGTCACACCTGGGCAGGTCTGTCCGCAAGGCATCCAAAAAAAAAAATCCGAATTTTGTTTTATTTTCTTTTTCTTTTTTGCTTAGGGTAATATTTGCTTTCCATTACTGTAATTCTTATTTTTTTTGCTTTTCTTTTGATCTACTTTCTTTCTTTAGTTAGGTTTTGAGATTGTGATAATTGTTTTTCTTGCTTTGATTTGTTGTGTTTAACTCTAAAGTGCAACTTGATTCTGGAGATTGTGAGTGGTAAAAGGCTTGAGTGGTGAGCACATTGAGGGTAAAAGCCAAAATTGTGTGAAACACGAGCGTAGTTACCATTAAAAAAAGTGAAACACGTGAGGGAGAGAAGTAAGGATTTTCTTTTTACTAATCTTGTCTTGTAGAAACTAAGATGTCAACAAGAGAAGGAAAAGAAGCCGCTCATTCCGAGGAAGAGCACGAAAAGGAGATGACACCGGACATGAAGTTCTTATACAAGGCCTTCACAGGAGAATTGCGAAGGTTAAACATGAAGATGGATGAATTAAATGATAAGGTAAATGAAGTCTCTATGACCGCCACAAATAACCCAAAAAGAGATGGTTCGGGGACTAAAGATATAGAACTATCGGTTTCCGAGGATGATGAAGTCTCAAATCATTCAATGAGGAGACGTCCAATGAGGGAGGAATCAAGGGATAGGAGACATGAGCCGAGAGAAAGGAGGGACGACAACATAAGCTCCATAAAGATGCAAATACCACCATTCAAGGGGAGACATGACGCTGAAGTATATTTGGAGTGGGAAAGCAAGGTTGAACTAATTTTCGCTTGCCACAACTACTCGGATGAGAAGAAGATAAGACTCGCGGCTGTAGAGTTTACCGATTATGCTTTGGTTTGGTGGGAACAATTATTGCAGACTAGGAGGAGATATGGTGAAGATCCAATTGCAACTTGGGGCGACATAAAAATGGTGATGAGAAGATGATTTGTACCATCTTCTTATTACCGGGAGGTACACCAAAAGTTGCAGCGGCTCTCCCAAGGAACAAGGATGGTAGAAGAGTACCACAAGGAGATGGAGATGCTCCTAATCCGAGCCAACATAGATGAGGAACGAGAGGCTTCCATGGCTCAATAGAGAGATTGCCGACACTGTGGAACTACATCCATATGTAGAGATAGAAGACTTCGTGAACATGGCAATCAAAGTGGAAAAGCAACTTAAAAGAAAAGGGACTACTCAAAGCTTCTCAAATTCCAACTCTAAATGAAATTTAAAGTGGGAGAAACCTGAGGACAAAAAGAAGAGCTTCGATTTCAAGAATAAGGATAAGAGTGCCAGCACACCTAAAGGTACTCCTAATTCTTCTTCTTCTTCTACTACCACTACTAGACCTAGGGAGATAAAGTGTTTTAAATGTCAAGGGTTAGGACATATTGCTTCTGAATGTCCTAATAAGAAGACTATGTTGTTGAAGGGTAGTGAAATTGTTTCGGAGTCTGAGAATGATAGTGATAACGAGGTGCCACCATTGGAGGATAATTCTAGTGATGAGGAGAACATAGAGTATGCTATGAGGGGAGAGTCTCTAGTTGTTAGGCGAGCCTTAAACCTTAAAGTTAATGAGGAGAGTCTAGAGCAAAGGGAGAATATTTTTCACACTAGATGTATAGTGGGTGGAAAAATTTGTAGTTTGATAGTGGATGGAGGAAGTTGTGCCAATGTAGCTAGCACTACTTTGGTAGAGAAATTGGGCTTGAAATGTGAGAAGCATCCTAATCCCTATAGGTTACAATGGTTGAATGACAGTGGGGAAGTGAAGGTAACCAAACAAGTGAAGGTTGCTTTCGAAATTGGGAAGTATGTTGATGAGGTTGTGTGTGATGTAGTACCTACGCAAGCCAGGCACATTTTGTTGGGTAGGTCGTGGCAATTCGATAGGAGAGTTGTTCATGATGGGCATAAGAATAGGTATGCTTTTGAGTACAAGGGGAAGAAGCACACCCTAGCACCTCTATCTCCAAAAGAGGTGTACCTTGATCAATTGAAGATGAATAAACCTACAAATGAGGATATGGGAAGTGAGACTAACAAAAAGAATGAGGGAAAAGAGGCCATGAGAGAAAAGAATAAAAATAAAGGCCCAATGGAGAGTCAAAACACTTGTGAGAAAAACATGAGTGAAGTGAGGAGTGAAAAGAAAAAGAATTTCTATGCAAAAATGAGAGATGTAAAAGGAGTGCTTATGCAAGAGAGCCCTAGTTCTCGTGAGGTTTAGGGAGTTTTATTTTTCTGAAACTAACCTTAACCCATGTTTGCCTAGTGTTTTTGTTTCTTTGTTGAAGGAATTTGAAGAAGTTTTTCCGGAGGAATTGCCCAAAGGATTACCACCAATAAAGGGCATTGAACATCAAATAGACTTGGTGCCTAGAGCGAGCCTTCCAAACAGACCGGCATAAAGAAGCAACCCTGAGGAAACGAAGGAACTTCAAAGGCAAGTTGAGGAGCTATTGGCATTAGAATATGTGCGGGAAAGCTTAAGCCCATGTGCTGTACCGGTGTTGTTGGTTTCTAAGAAGGATGACACGTGGAGAATGTGCATGGATTGCAGAGCCATCAACAAGATTACGGTAAAGTATCGTTTCCCTATACCTAGGTTAGATGACATGTTGGATGAATTGCATGGTTCTTGTGTGTTCACTAAAATAGACTTGAAAAGTGGATACCACCAAATTAGGATGAAACCTGGGGATGAATGGAAAACTGCATTTAGGACTAAGTATGATTTATATGAATGGTTAGTTATGCATTTTGGCTTGACTAATGCTCCTAGTACCTTCATGAGACTAATGAACCATATCCTAAGAACTTTTATAGGGAAATTCGTGGTTGTCTATTTTGATGATATATTGATTTATAGTAAAAATCTAGATGACCATGTAGAGCATGTTAGGGCAGTTTTAGAAGTTCTTAAGAAGGAAAAGTTATTTGCCAACCTTAAAAAGTGTACTTTTTTCATTGATCGACTAATATTTCTTGGCTTTGTTGTGAGTGCACGTGGTGTTGAGGTTGATGAGGAAAAGGTGAAGGCTATCCGAGAATGGCCCACACCTAAGAGTGTTTCTGAAGTAAGAAGTTTTCATGGACTAGCTGGGTTCTACAGAAGGTTTGTGAAGGTCTTTTCTACCATAGCAGCACCATTGAATGAGATTGTCAAAAAAGAGGTAGGGTTTAAATGGGGTAAGGACCAAGAGGTAGCTTTTCAAACTCTAAAAGATAAGTTATGTTCTGCTCCTATTCTTGTATTACCTAATTTTGACAAAACTTTTGAAATTGAATGTGATGCTTCTGGGATTGGTATAGGTGCTGTTTTATTGCAGGAAAAACGTCACAGAGCATATTTTAGTGAGAAATTGAATGGAGCTCAACTCAACTACTCGACGTATGCCAAAGAGTTGTATGCCCTTTTCCGTGCTTTAGAGGTGTGGCAGCATTACTTGTTCCCGAAGGAGTTTGTGATTCACACTGATCATGAGTCATTGAAGCATATCAAGGGGCAAGGAAAGCTCAATAAGAGGCATGCATGATGGGTTGAGTTCATAAAGACCTTTCCGTACGTGATTTGTTACAAGCAAGGTAAGGAGAATATGGTGGCCGATGCTTTGTCTCGGAGGTATGTCTTAATCACTACTCTTACTTCTAAGCTCTTGGGTTTTGAACAATTAAAAGACATGTATGCTAGTGATGATGATTTTGGTGAAATATATGCTGCATGTGAAAATGGAGCTTTTCATAAATTCTATAAACATGAAGGGTTTCTGTTTCGTGGACATAGGATATGCGTGCCCAATTGTTCGATTAGAAAATTGCTTGTTAGAGAGTCACATAGTGGTGGTCTCATGGGGCATTTTGGTGTGCATAAGACCTTAGATATTTTATCTGAACATTTCTTTTGGCCACACATGCGTAGGGATGTTGAAAAAATATGTGCTAAATGTATTGCATGTAGACAGGCTAAATCTAGGTCTATGCCACATGGTTTGTGTACCCCTCTTCCTGTGCCAACGGAACCATGGGTTGATATCTCCATGGATTTTGTTCTTGGGTTGCCGAGAACTAGGAAGGGTCGTGATAATATATTTGTTGTTGTGGATAGATTTAGTAAAATGGCGCACTTCATTGCTTGCCATAAAACTGATGATGCAACAAATATAGCTGACTTATTCCTTAGAGATGTAGTGAGATTGCATGGGGTACCTAGGACA
This sequence comes from Ochetophila trinervis, assembly GCA_003254975.1. NCBI lineage: Eukaryota > Viridiplantae > Streptophyta > Magnoliopsida > Rosales > Rhamnaceae > Ochetophila > Ochetophila trinervis. The sequence goes on from QANX01003889.1 coordinate 164,826, forward strand.
ATAGTCTCGGATAGAGATGTCAAGTTCCTGAGTCACTTTTGGAAAGTTTTGTGGGGAAAGTTGGGTACTAAGCTTTTGTATTCTACTACTTGTCATCCACAAACCGATGGACAAACGGAAGTGGTGAATAGAACTTTAGGTGCTTTACTGCGTTCTGTAGTTGGTAAGAACTTAAAATCTTGGGAAGATTGTTTGCCTTTTCTTGAATTTGCTTATAACTGTACTATTCATTTTTCTGCTGGATTTTCACCATTTGAGATTGTATATGGCTTTAATCCTTTAACTGTATTGGATTTGATGCCTTTACCTTTGAGTGAACTTGCTAACTTAGATGGACAAAAGAAGGTGGACTTAGTTAAATCTATACACGAGAAGGCCCGACTACAGATTGAGAAGAGGAATAAGTTAACTACGCAAAAGGCTAATAAAGGGCGCAAACAAGTGATATTTGAACCAGGTGATTGGGTTTGGGTACATTTGAGGAAGGAAAGGTTTCCTAACAAAAGGAAGTCTAAGTTGGATGCTAGAGGTGATGGACCTTTTCAAGTGATCGAGAGAATCAATGACAATGCATACAAGATTGATCTTCCAGGTGAGTATAATGTGTCCGCATCATTTAATGTTGCTGATCTTTCTCCTTTTGACATGTATGCAGATTCGAAGATAAATCTTTTTGAAGAGGGAGGGAATGATGTGGGCATTGAGTGCTCTTCTAGCATGGATGTTCATGATATGGACATTACATTGCCAAGTGGACCAGTGACACGTTTTCGAGCTAAGAAGATCAAAGAGGGAATGCTTGGACTTGTGAAAAGAATTATGGATGAAGATCGATTCAAGTTTCCAAATGATTTGAACACTTTTCCGAGGCCTAATGATGATTTAAGCATGTTTTCCAAGCAAGGGATGAAAGTCGTAATGATGCTCGAGAGTTGCGGAGATGAAACGACATCATTTTAAAAATAAACAACTTAGAATGGCAATTTCGTAATTTTAGCTATTTTCGGATTATAATGGCAGTTTCGTAATTTAGCTATTTTTGGATTATAATGGCAGTTTCGTAATTTAGTTATTTTCGGATTATAATGGCAGTTTTGTAATTTTTGCTATTTTTGTTTTTAGGGTTAGTTTTCAACCTTAGGATTACTTTCTTAATATTTAATGGTTTAGATTGATTCTTGATCTAACCCTAGTCCTTATATAAAGGGGGATCAATTCTTTTGTAAGACAGATTTGAGTTTTTAATCAATTAAGAGAATTAATTTTTCTATTGCTCCTAGGAGTGTTCTTGCAAGGTGAGGAATCAATTTCTTCTTCTTGTTGCACTAGGAGTTGAATTATCTTATCAAAGTAGAAATACTTTGTGGCGATTATTCTTCTATTTCTCTAGCCTTCTAATCCACGTTTTTAGATACAAGTTATCTAAGGGTTTGGTAGGGCGGGTTCTTGTTTCCAATTACTGTTCAATATTTCTTGTATGTTTGGGGTTTCAGATTCTTTGATCTTGGGATTCCGCATCACTTTTCTTCCACTGAAAATAAAGTACATGTTAAGGAATAAGAAAGTCGAGTGCAAATCGTGCTTAGCCTTCGTTTTAAGGGCAAGACTAGAGTAAAACTCATTAATAGTTGCATTAAATAAAACCCCAAAGTTTAACTTGCAACCAGTTATAAATTTCCATTAACTCTTTTTTTTTATTTTCTTCTCTCTTCTTCCTCAACCCACCCTTTCTTCTTCCCATTTTAATTTTGTTCTGTTTTGTTTTTTCTTCTCCTCTATTCTGAACAACCCAACTTGCCCATCTTCTTCTCAAGAGTGATTTTTTTTTCTTCTTTTTCCATCTTTTCACGGAAGGTTAGTTCCTTTCATTTTCAAATTTTTTTTTTTTCTCTTCTCCCATTTTGTGCAAAAGGTTCCTTCTGCAATTTTTTAATTTTTTTTTCTCTTCTCCCAATTCCTTCTCATGGTTCTTCTTCCAACTTTTAACCCTATATTTTTTTTCTCTTCTCCCCTCTTCTTCTCACACCAGCCTGTCGTTTGATCTTCCAAATTTTTTTTCCTCTTTTCCCCTTTTCTCCCTTTTTGTTTGTGATGGTTGAGCAAATATAGGGTTTTATTTGCAAAGGAAGGTACAGTGGTTTGAACAAGATAAGTAAATGTTCCAATTTGACTTGTTTCTATAGCAAAGATAATTTTGTTTCAATGAGACTGGTTTTGATTAGGGATTCTTTAAGTTTGCTAATGTTTAGCAGTGTTCACCACAATGTTCATAATTGTATGATTTATAATTGTATAATCTATATGGATATTATATAACCAGTAATGTTGGATAAAAAAAATTGAAGATAGTAAATTTTTTGATGCAGATGTAAAATTGATTCTTTGGGTTTATTGCATATGTTGTTGATCTTTATTTTATTATTGATGAAAAGAAAGTGGAATTGCCTCTCTTGGTGTTTTTACAATTTTGCTAATATATTTTCCACTAGTATGTTCAAGTGTGTTTGAGATAATTTTAATTTCATAGTTCACTATTTACATGATCATTTCTGGTTAGAAGCTTGATAAACAATTTAAACATATTCACCACATTGGAAATGTTGACTTTTTCTGCAATCTTTCATGCATGGTTTAAGTAACAAACTGAAGATGAGTTTGCAAGTAGAACTTCTTCTTAGTGACTTCTATGTGGTTTTAGCATATTTGGATTTTTGTTCTGTCAAGAATGTTGTTTAAAAGACTCAAAAGCATGTAAATTTATATTGTTTCATAAGTGCTTGATGAATTTGTAATTTATAGTTTGTGATCTTTGTTTTATAATTTGGTGGAAAGTCTGCGATTAATAATGCTAGAGATCCTATTGTATACTCAAGTCCTGTTTACTTCCAACTTTGTAGATGAAGTCCAGTTTTGTATATTCAACTAATCGATTAAAAAAAATGGAAACTATGGACTACCATGAAGTTGACATGTTGAACTTGATTAATTTTTGTTAAGTTTTATAGAGTAAAGAAGTTTTACATCCATGCATTTTTACCAACCCAGAGAAATAACCATGTTTTCCATTTATGTACTTTGCTAGGTAGGTAGGTAGCAAAACAAGAAAAGTAACTAATATTTGGGTTTTTGTTTTGTCAAGAATGTTGTTTAAAAGATTTAAAAGCATGTAAATTTATATTGTTTCATAAATGCTTGATGAATTTGTAATTTATAGTTTGTGATCTTTGTTTTATAATTTGGTGGAAAGTTTGCGATTAATAATGCTAGAGATCCTATTGTATACTCAAGTATTGTTTACTTCCAACTTTGTAGATGAAGTCTAGTTTTGTATACTTAACTGATCGATTAAAAAAATGGACACTATGGACTACCATGAAGTTGACATGTTGAACTTGATTAATTTTTGTTAAGTTTTATAGAGTAAAGAATTTTTACATCCATGCATTTTTACCAAACCAGAGAAATAACCATGTTTTCCATTTACGTACTTTGCTAGGTAAGTAGGTAGGTAGCAAAACAAGAAAAATAATTTTTGTTTTATGTTATATGTTTTTGGATTTATTTGTATACTTTCTGAATCTTATAATGGAAATTAGGTAGGTAAAGTTGTTTATCATCTTCAACTCTTGCCCGCAATACATTGTCCATCTCTAATCATGGAGGGTGAAGGTAAATACATTGATGTGTGATTGTAGTTGTGATTGTAAGTACGTTGAGTGTTCATGTGTTTATTTTGATTCCATATACTGTTGTGCATAATAAAAGCATAATTAAAGTTTCAATGTGGTGGTATATGTTTAGTTGTTGCCATTTCTCTTATGCTGCATATATTTCTCCATAAGTTTTGTGCATATTCAATCATTGTTATCGATTAAAAGGTACGCTTCAATGCACTTGAAAGTGTAGCCTAGTGGTAGGAGCCAGCCAAGCCTTCACACCTGTGAGTACGGGAGTTGAGGTTCGAGTCTTGGTAGCCCCATTTGGACTCAAGTGCTCCTCTCTGCTGCTACCACACGAGAGGGAGGGAGATTTTAGCGACACGGGCTCCTATCGCGGACTCTTATCGGGTTAAAAAGAAGTTTGGTTCGGTCCACCCGCTAAATACATCCTAGGCCTATAACCCTGCTACGGGTATGTCTTTACCAAAAAACAAAAAAAGGTACGCTTCAATGGAAAGAAAAAAATATCTGTACATTCATTTACTCGTAGAGTTGATTTTTTCCCTTTATATTTTTACATTTATATATATATATATATATATATTCCTTCTAGTATGAAATTTTGTTGTATAACTCATTCTGTGCACATGATCATTGTGATGAAACAGAAGAAGGCAAGGATAATTTTCCTTTAATAAATTTAGTAAATATAAACTCATGATGTGTTTTTCTAAATTTGTGTATATTACTTTGCCACGCGTACTCTGATTTTTTACTCCATTGTCAATATTTTACAGATATTCAATCCTCTGCATGATCCTGTTGGTCATTGGTATCTAATGGTTGTCTGTGTGCCCGGAAAAATTTGTGAGATATGAGATTCCCTCCCAAGCACGAAGAGAACTGTCNTATATCAACCATCTATGTCATTAGTTGTGACATATTATTATTACTTTTGTAGTTTGACTCGCAAACGGAAAGAGCGTATACTGCATTGGACCTAGTGTGTAATGGTCATAATTCGCAAATGGGCAATTGCATATGAGAAAGAGCATTTGGAGCTTGCGGCCAAATCACCCACCAAGCATGCAAAAAGAGCTCCATCTCCAACTAGAAAGGCAAAACGGGGAAAAAGACAGGGGAAAAATTGATAGATTGTGGGATGTTGGTCTTCTTCTTTTTAAGCTACCTTGGTTTAAGAAATTACAATGCTAGTTTAGGGTTTAAGGCATGTTACGCACAAGCATACTTGTTAGTAGCTTGGGTTTAGGTCATGTTGCTGTCTTTTCTGATTTATATTAAAACCGTTGAACACTTCATTTTGTATATTATCTTCCATTTTATATTATTTAGAAAATCATAAATTGTTTTATGTTAAAACTTGTACTTCATCTATCCATATTTATAAAATATACGATCGAACTGTGAGGCACTATTCAAATTATACTGAAGATCTAAAATACCAGCAATATAGTATTAAAGTCAAGAGTTAAAAGAGTTTAAATACATAAGCTTCTACTACGGTTATCATTGTTATCTATTACGTTTCATACATAACATGGTAAAGGATGGGAAGTTGGATTCAATCATTATTTTATTCTAAAGTAAAAAACTTACCAATAATCCCCCCGCCACTGTCGTTCCGAAGACTCTTCATTGGTTGCGTTGTCTATACTTGGGTTGATTTGAAATGTTCATTGAGACGTAAGATCATTACATACGCCCTTCCACCTACTAGTGTGCATCAACTCATGCTCAATGCCAATCTATTGTCCTTGATGATTCCCAACCAATTTTGGATGCACTGTCATTGAATGCATATTCTAATAAGCATGAAATCCAATAGATGCTTGTGCACTCCAAATCCTATTATTTTGTCATATGTTGAATAAAACTCATTTGCAAATTCGACAGACTCAAATTCTTCACCGATCATGCCTTCAGCAGACAAAGAATCAATTCATTTCCATCTCTGAATTCCATTTGTACATCTTCGTGGTTCATACTCACTGAACATGTCTGCATATGATTATCATCTATTGCATATTTTCCTTCACTTCCACTCTTTGTGATTGAATTATTATAATTCCATAATTTCTAATTTGTAGTGACATGTTTTGAACTATAACTTCTACGGTCATCCATTTAATGAGTTTCCCTACCAAAACAATATGATTATATTTCTATTACCAAAGCATAATACAAAAAATAAATACATTTTCCTAACATTAAATGAACATAGCAAAAATATATTGATATTTGCATTATCAATTAAATTGAAAACATTATAAGTCTCTATTGTGGAGGTAATAATAATTCATCCAAGATAACATATTAAATAGCCATGATTAATAGTATATCTTCAATTGATATGTATTTCTTAACTCACTTTGAGTTGAAATAAAAAATTGTGACTAAAAATACTTCACTTGGTTACAAGTAACATTGCATATTCAGAGCTCAAGGATATGGTTCCCGCTAAATTGAAATTTGGATCCAGTACCATTGAAATGATAAATCATAGAAGAAAAAATTTAGCTTTTAGTTTGGGATTAGTAGTCTCATGGATAAGAGACATATTTTGTGTTTTTGAACAGCACAAAGGAAAGATGGGGATGTTGGTCAGACATTAATGATTGTGGTTGGTCATGCACCAACCAATTGATGTGTGTAGAAAACACCAAAATTATAAGACTAAATTAAACAATACCGTAGTAGTGGTAAGTTTCAGGTCGATTCCACAAAGACTGATAATCAATTGTTTCTATTCCAATTGAAGTAAAATTAAAAAGACAAAGGGGGAATTTTATGTTTGCAAATTCAAATATTAAAGAAAGCAATTTAAAAATATTGGAAATAACAATTAGAGAAAACCTTGGGTCAGAGTATCTTCAATTACTAAAGAACATGTGATCACGGACATAAATATATTACAATAATCATTTAATGATGGGTTAAATAAAATGGCATGGCCAATTTCATTCTAAATCACAAACAATTAATTAGTTTAGATATGATCATAAACTAATCCTAATTCTGAAATATCTAGAATCAACGTGATCTAAATCAAGTTAGAAAAGCATTACAAACAAAATACCCAACAATAAATAAGTCCTACAAATGTTGTAAAACTTTAATATAACTTGTGTTCTCCTAAGAAATTAACAAAAGCTTAGCATGCGATTATCAAAATCAAAGTGCTACTAAACATAGAACATTCAATATGATTGAACTCTAATTAGCAAATACTCAATCCACAAATAATTATAATGGATCCAAATTATAATCAAAAGAGAATTGAATAATAAACAAATAAATTGGAAGAACACAAATTGAATAATTAAACTTGAACTAAAACTTGAAAACCAAGTCTCACACCTTATACTTTAGTAATGAATAATATTTTTACCCAAGAAAGAGATTTAACTACTCATATTGTTAGAAAATCTCAAATCTTTGGTTGTTTTTTATCTAAAAATGGCTATCCTCTTTACAACAATCATAAAACAATTTTAGGTTATTAACACCAAAGGTACCTGAACTATGTCAGATTTTACAAACGGGTACCCCAACTTTTTTTTTTTGCATTTTAGTACTTAAACTCATAAAATGCACGTGTGTTGCACGTGATGAACAGTAATTTTGATTGAACAGTAATTTTGATTAATTTTTTGTGATGAATAGTAAATTAAAAAAAAAGATAAAGGAAAAAGAGAAAACAATTTGATTAATTTTTTTTTTATTTTTCAGAGAAAATAATTAGAATTTTTACAAAAAACTTCAAAACCCGTGCAAATTGAAGTTTGAGTTGGATTTCAATTTATGGTAGTTTTTACAAAAAAATTGACCATTAGGCTTCGTCGAAAATGAAAAGACGAAACCAGCAGGACAAAGTTTGCTGAAAATGGTGGTCGAAATCATAAGATTCTGACGGAAAAAACAACTTTGTCGCGCGACCTGGATCAGTGAAACGGGTCGACCCACAACTAATCTCAAGGTTAGTGACGACCCAAAACACAGGGTAAAGATATTGTCACTTGTTGGTCTTTCTACCTTTTTTTCTAAACATGTTCGTGGGGACCTCGCGGCTTATATCGGGGTAATTTGAAAGATTGCTATACATATTTATCCCGTGTTGTTTACGTGGTACCCCGCACTCAAACACGGGGTGAAGATATTATCACTTGTTGGTCTTTCTGCATTTTATCCTGAACATGTTTGCGGGGACCCCGCGGCCTATCGCGGGGACCCCGCAGCTTATGGCGGGGTAATTTGAAGGATTGCTATACATATTTATCCCGTGTTGTATACGGGGTACCCCGCACTCAAACATGGGGTGAAAATATTATCACTTGTTGGTCTTTCTGCCTTTTATCCCGAACATGTTCGTGTGGACCCCGCAGCCTATGATGGAGTAATTTGAAGGATTGCTATACATATTGTCCTTATTGAGTACGACTGACCATAATAGAAAACAATAGTCCTAATAAAGTCATATCCGCCCATAACGGAGTAGTATTCTAAATTTGATCATAATAAGGTAAACATATAACCATAATGTAGTATATATTACCAAAATAGAGTAATATTATTCATATCAAAGTAATGTTGACTTTTATTTTTTACATTGTCCATAATATGTCACATTTGACCATAAAGAGATAATAGAAAACCATAATGGAGTACTATTGTCCGTAGAGAAGTGACATTGTCCTTTAATGAGTAAAAGTGGCTAAAATTAGTCATATTTATCCATTTAATAGTAACTTTAATCCATTATGAAGTATTGTTGACTTTTATTTTTCAAATTGTCTATAATATGTCACATTTGACCACAAAGAGATAATAAAATACCATTGTGGAGTACTATTGTCCGTAGAGAAGTTTCATTATCATTTAATGAGTAAAAGTGGCCAATATTAGTCATATTTATACATTTAATAGTAACTTTAATCCATTATGAAGTATTGTTGACTTTTAATTTTCAAATTGTCCATAATATGTCACATTTAACCATAAATAAATAACATAATACCATTGTTGAGTACTATTGTCCGTAAAGAAGTGACATTGTCCTTTAATGAGTAATATTGGCCAAAATTGGTAATATTTATCCATTTAATAGTAACTTTAATCCATTATGAAGTAACGTTGTACGTTAAAAAATATTTAATGTACATTTTTATTAGTACTCCGCATCACTCAATCTGGGGACCCTGTGGTTTGATACGGGGTATTTTTTTTTCAATTAAAATCAATATTTCAGCTATGTGGCATGTTTTCATCCGTTGATTTGTCATAAAAATAGAAAAATTTTGCCTCCAGATTTGTAAAATCAAATTTTATTTTTCTCCCAACAAGTTTCTTTCTTCCCGCCTCTGTTTTTTTTCCCTTTATTTTCCTTGAAACCGACAACCAATTTCATTCTTTTATTACTTTTTGCCCATGCCATGTGTCACTCAATGGCATGGGCCTTATCCCTTCAACCTTTTTGAAAAGGCTGCACTCTAGAATTCTCCTCCAATTTTGAATACCATTTGGGCACGTGATCAGCACGTGCACTGATCCAAAAATTTCCCTCGACCCCCCCTCTCAGCCTCATTCCCTCCCACATAGAGCAAACCTAAAATTTCCCCAATAATTCATAGAGCCCCCCGCATAGAGCCCTCCCTCCCTCAGCCTCGCTGGAATCCTCCCTCCCACATAGAGCCCTAATTTGTACTTCAGGCACCTCAGACTCAGTAATAATAGAAGACAAATTCTGTAAATGATTTTTTTTTTTGGTTTTTCATTTTGTTTTTGGGTTTTGTTTAGGATAAGTTACATTAGTGATATCTCGGCCCACTTTCTAAAAGAAAGAACAAGTAAAATGATCAAAGAGTAGGGAATTCAGCAAAGACAACATGCTCTTTTTGGTCTTTGAAGGGAAGGGACCCACAAACATTCCCCTGCCTAGAGCCTAGTGGGAAAGCGTTCTCATAAACTATTTTCTCCACCAAATATCCAATCAATCCAATCCACATGTGCACTAGATCTATACCTTATATTATATATAATTAATTTATTTTTATCTTGAGCGGATATCATCTATGAAAAAAATAAATAAAAAATAAAAGGGGGAAAAGATTTAAGTAATTTGGATGTTGGAGTGAGAGGGATTGAAAGTTGCTGAATAGTCAGTTTTCTTCGGCTTTCCAGCCAACAAATATTGACGGCCTACTTCGACGACAATTTTGTGGAACAGTTTTCTTCCTATGAAATTGATTAGCGTATTCAAAAATCTAATGCAGTTCCTTTCCATCTGCGGCTATATAAGGACTCTTCAACAAGCATTTACTAGACTTTTTTAACGAGAAACCCAAATATGCAAGACCCATTAACAAATACAGATAAAAGTCCCCAATCTAGTACGGGAGGGAGGATTCCGGTGAAGTTGAGGGAGGGAGGCTCTATGCGGGGGGCTCTGTGAATTATTAGGGAAATTTTAGGTTTGCTCTGTGCGGGAGGGAGGGAGGCTGACAGGGGGGGTCAGGGGAAATTTTTGGATCAGCGCACGTGCTGATCACATGCCCAAATGGTATTCAAAATTGGGGGGTCGGGGTATTCAGCGAGAAAAAGAAAAAAAATTGGGGGGTCAGAATCTGTATTAACTCGACAGGCGAGTTCTATAGACTTTTTGTATATATATATAAGGTGCCGCTAAGGCACCCGATCGGGTTTCCTTAAGATCCCAAAAACACGGGAAATAATTAACGTCCAAACACACGTGAAAGGAACCGAGCGTGCAGTCAAAATTGATCTCGGTCAAATTTTTACCATTTTGCAAATTCCTCTGCCTCACTCTTGCTTTTGCAAATTCCTTTTGCTTCTGCCCCTCTATTTCTGTTGTGCTTAATTTTCTTTTACTTTTCTCATACCTCAAATCCTTTATTTCTCTCAAAGGAGGCAATCCTTCCACCCCTTCTAAATCCTTCAATGCAAGCAAACTGTCAAGCATTTCATCAGTAATCCCAGATGTAGAAATTAAGTCCCCAAATGTAATCCCAGATGCAGAAATTTAAGTCCCCAAATGCACGATTTGGTCCTGCAATTTAGCAATACAAAATCAAGTATAAAATTATATCATAACCCACTACCCTGACATAGAAATCCATGGAAACCTAGTTAAAACCTTTGAGAATGGCAATGAGTTCCTATTCCTCCTTCTCGAGCCTCTTTGCCTCCTCATTTTTCTCATCCTCAAAACTACTATTGCTATTCTCTAACCTAGTTTCAGTTTCACCAACAACCTTCAAATCTTCATCTCCGATATTGAACAAATCGCTCTTCTCCTCTTCCACAAAGCTCAACGCTTTGTACCCTTCTATAGTCTTCCAATTATCTACGCCTTCACCACCTTTCAATCCGAAATCCAGCGACGAAGCTTTTTTAGACTGACAAGAGAAAATCGAGCCCAAGATTTTTAACATTTTGAATTTGTATTTCAAACGGTGAGCTTTGCCATTCCCCCCCCCCCCCCCCCCC
>QANX01003890.1:0-24785 GCA_003254975.1 Ochetophila trinervis
TAAAAAAAAAAAAAAATAGATGCAAGAGTAGAATAAAATTACCAAAATAATAGTTTTGATGTTATTCCTTTCAATGCGGTACTCAGATTCTTCAGATCCCAAAAAATCCAACATGACATCGACAAAGTCCTTAGTTCTATGATTTTCATCCTTCCTCTGAATATGCTCATCGATGATCATCTCAAAGAAATCATCAAACACTTTGGCCACCTTCTTCATCTTCTTTGTCAATCCCTGAAGATCCAAAAAAGCAACCTGGGGAATATAATCTCCCAAGTTAAAGATAGCTCCCAATTTTATACCCTCCTGAGCAATAGCCTTGAACCCTCTGTCATCGAACTCGTTGTCCTCAAACTTCTTCCCGAACACCATCCAGCAGCTCATGTCGTTGCTTAGAGCCGAAACTTTTACTCTCAGATCCACTGCGACGCAGTCTCAAGTTGCCTCTCTGACGAACTCGATGAGCAGGCTTAGCTCTTCCTTCCTCAAAGCTCTAAAAGAGTTGATCTTCATGTTGCTGAGCAGTTCCACGATGCACATCTTGCGAACGTCGCACCAATACCAGCCATACTCAGAGAAGGCAAGGTTGCACTACTACAAAAATAAGCTATCGACGACGACTTTATTTTTATATAGACGTCGGTTAACAAAGAAAACCGACGTTGATACACTAATACGACGGTTATTAATTTTGGCGAGTAATAAAGACGACGGACCGTTGTGTAAAGAAAAAATCAACGACGGTTATAAACAAAATCATCGTCTATAGTTTAATCAATGATGGTGGTTTCTTTATAAACCGTCGTCTATAAATCCTTAAGACACATGGCATCCACGTTGCAGCCACGTGTCTCTTTGTAGAGAATAGTTGCGACGGTTCCTAAAGGACACGTTGCTGCCACGTGTCTCTTCTCCACTGTGGTCGCCATTCCTCATCTTCTCTATTGTGGCCGGATTACTTCTTCATTTCACATAATATTTGTGATTTTTAACCCAAAAACTTTAAGGTTAGTGATCAGCAATCTATTTAAATTGTTTTTAACAAATTGTGAATGCATTATTCCATGAAAAATGTTTGAATCCGTGCATTGAAAAGTTTAAATATTGAATATAATGCATTATTTTGTTTGAATATTGAGTGTATTTGTTAATTTGGTTGTTAATTTGTAGATTGTGTATATAATCGAAAAATGTATAAATTATTCGGTGATATATATGAAACCCGATGATATGTATTAAATTTGATGATATGTATGAACTACCCATGCATATATTGTGTGAAAAATTGTATATGAGAGTTTTCGTTTAATTATTAAATTTTTATAAGAGTTTTGTAATTAGAATATATTCAATAATATTTAATATAATTTTGTATAAATTTATTTAAAAGCCATTGAAAAAAGAAAAAAACATAGACGACGATTTTATGTAGAAACCGTCGTCTATACTTAACATAGACGATGGTTCCAATGTTAAACCGTTGTCTATATATTTGCCCCGTGGCGTCCACGTGGCTTCAGTGTGGTTTTAGACGTCGGTTTTTAACCGCCGTCTATGTTTTATGAGTATCGACGACGCCTCATTAGACGACGGTTTGATGTCTGTCGTATATACACTTAAGACGTCTGTTTTTTACCGACGTCTATGACCCTATTTTCTAGTAGCGTTGGTCTGGTTGTAAGCAATATGCTTGGCTGCTTGGTGGGGAGGTCTGAGGCGAAAACGACGTCGTGGGTTTTGAGGAAGGGCTCGGCGCAGCTTTAGGTGAGGAGACAACGATGGTGGGAATTAGGCCTAAGCGGATGTGCATGATGGGACTGTGCTGCTAAGAAAGTCGGTGAAGATCTCTGTGAGGAAACTTTCCTAACAAATGGAGGCTTCCGAAAATGGGAAACCCTCTTGGACCATAATGTAATCTTTTCCATGGTTGGACTTTAAGGAGATCACTACAAGAAAAATAGCATTTTTGTGACGGAAATCTTTGTGACATTCTCTTAACCGTCACATAAATAGGACCTATAGTGATGAAAACATTCTCTTAACTGTCACATATTGTACATTAAATGTGACAAATTTTATCTCGTCACAAGGCGCTGTCACTATTGGTCATAAATTTTTTGGAACAAAAAAAAATTTGAATTTTTTGAGTTCATCTGTGACAGAATATAGCTAATGTTGTCACATATTCTATGAAAAATAATAATAATAAATTTGAAATGATTCTGTGACAATGGTATATCGGTCACATTTAGATATGTTATTAATTGTGACAATCATTTTGTCACAATTAATCCTAAAATTCAAATAAGGCTGCACATTTTGACCAAAAAATTTTGGAGGGAAATTTCCCTCCCATATATTTAACATATTGTGACGGAATTTTAAGCATTTGCATCACAATTGCTAATTTTATTTATTAAAATTTTATTTATTTTAATTATATCAACAAGCCTGTGTTTTCAAAACTTAGAAAAAATATGAAGATTAATTTCTTCTTCTGATTAGACGCTCAAGACTAGCTGAAAAGGGTTTGTACATAAAGAGTTTAACCATAGAGAATAATTTCAAATGTCCCTTAAACCCTTTGCTGCATGCCTCACCGTGACATTTGCGACCTCCTCATCCGCTGCTTCATTTGGTCGTCACCCTCAATTACATCGATGACTATGCCCTCTAGCAAGACTCCCTGCCCGACATCGCCACCATCGAGCACGTCCTTCTCAGCCGCCGCTCGGACGGAAAGATCGAGTCCGCCTCAACCGTTTCAATATGGTATGATTTGTTTGGTAAGCAATCTAGGAAACCTTTCCTCTTTTTTCCAATATGCTCAAATTCTTCTTCCCCCTTTCCATCTGCCCTCATATTTGACTGCGATGGAGTTCTTGTGGATACTAAAAAAGATGGGCATCATATTTCTTTCAATGACACTTTCAAAGAGGTTGGCATTTTCTCTCTCCTTTTTATTTTATTTTTTAATTTTCTTTCTATGCCTTTTTGTTTTGTTGGGTTTTGGATTGTTGCGAAATTCATTGAATCTTCCTTCGGCTTGTTCAATATTGTTTCCTTGAGTGGTTTTCTTAATGGGTTATCGATTATTTTAGAGCTGAAGGAAAAAATGCTTTACTTTTCCGTTGGATTTGATGGATTAGTGACATTATATAGTTTATGCTTTGTTGAATTTGGTGTTACCTGGGATGTTGATTTGTATGGTGAATTTCTTAAAATTGGCGGTGGAAAAGAAAGGTACCAGCTGTTCTTACATATTTTTTCTTTTTATCTTGCATTGGCCTCATGAAACTCTTATGCTTTGGGTTCATTCATCACTTGTTAAAAATGGGTTATGTTTCTATTCATTTTTTATATGCTGAAACTTAATTGTGTAGAGATAGTAACTGAGCCAAAACTTGATTTTGAAGTAATTAGTTGATTATTGTCTTTGTAAGATGACAGCCTACTTTAACAAAATAGGTTGGCCAGAGAAGAAGAAAGAAAGCAATTCATAGCTTCACTTCACAAACGAAAGACTGAGTTGTTCATGGCCCTCATTGAGAAAAAACTCCTGCCTCTTCGGCCAGGGGTTGCAAAGTCAGTTCTTATTTGATCTTATGTTTATCATTTGGTAGTTGCTTGTTATATTATTCTTGTTGTTTCAATAGTATATGGTTTTAATAAATTAGATTGTCTTTGAAGCTATAGCATATATGTGCTTGCCGATTGTCAGAAAATCCATTTTTTTGGCATTCAATAAATGATTGCTTTCTTTGTACTTTGGATGTCTTAATTTGGTGTATGATATGAGAAATTGATTTCAAGAATGCTGGATGAGTAACTTCTATCTAAACTATGTATGTACAATATAATTTTACGTTGGTAAGTCTCTGCCGTTAACTTCTACAGGCTGATTGATCAAGCTTTGTCAAAAGGAGTTAATGTTGCTGTTTGCAACACTTCTAATGAGAAGGCGGTATGCTTAATTGTGTTTCAAAGCTGTTATTGCTTATATAATTGATAAGCTCGGACTGAAGATAACCTTTAATAAATAGCACATTTTTCTTTATCAGCTTGCGCTCAATAAATTTGAAAATTAAGGTAAGAATCAGCATTTCACAATCTTGTGCTTGTAGTTAAGGATACTGCTGAATCAAATCTTCAATTCATTTTTCTTTTCTACTTGTTTCATTTCTAAGAATGCTATTGGTTCTCTGGTACAACTCAGCCCAGTGTTAAGTTTTGATGCACTTCAAATTTTTTATGGTTGAACTTTGTCTTTCATCAAGGTCTCTGCAATAGTCAAACTGTGGGTGAATCTCTTTGGTTGCTACATTTTATATTCCATCTTTTCATGATAGTGTTTGCGCTTGCTCTTCTGTGCACGTGTCCACACAAGTGGTTTGCTACCCTTTTAGTGAACCAAAAATATATACTGATCCTTGACCTCTTCATATATACATCCATTATAATTTTATTTTATTTTATTTTCTGGACAATTTGTGTTATGGACCTTATGGTTAGCTGACCTAATAATTTCTTCTTGATTATCTATGTCTGCACTTTATTTTTTATTGACAAAGAAGCTCTTTATTTCTACCAAGACTATAAAACAAAAATCTTCAGTTCTACCTCTATGGTACCAAAACTATAAATCCTCAATTTGTTGATTTTTCCAATGGGGCTCAAGTTATATTTGATCAGTTTCTGAGCAGCGACGAGTCTAAGTGGCTTTGTCAAACTGGGCTTGTTGTTATGCTTCCTCACGGTTATGATGGTCAGGGCCTTGAAATTTCAAGTGCAAGATTCGAGTGTTTTTTTCAGGTACTTCCAAACTAACCATTTTGATTTTTGAAGGAAAAAAAATTGTTTTCTCTACCCTCTCCTTTTTGTATATTTGTTAATTATTGTTCTGTCATTGTGATTCCTGAATGAATTTTAATTGCTTACGTTAAAAATAAAAATGAATTGAATTACTTTTATATTGTAATTTCCTTTTAGTTTAATTTGCTAGCATTTGCCTTATTTTAATTTATGGTTATTGGTCACATTTTTGAGAATTGAATAAGATTTATTAAAGACTTGTCATTTATAATGGAGCCCTTTAGATTTAGTTCTTCTATGATGCTTGCTCTATTACAATCATGTTTAGTGCAAGAGAACATAGTTGCTATATTTTACATCAAATGTGATGACCAGGATCTGGAGTCAGGGTAAGTGTGGGCGAGTGTGGGGCACTGGCAGGCTACCTTACTGGTAGAGGATTGGTGTCCAATCCCACATTGTCCGGGTATGAAAGGGTGTCAAATGGTAATGATTCAAATGTAAAGTGAGCACTCTCTTAACAACCAAAGCCTTTTCAGAGCGTTTGACTTCAGAGTTGGAAATAACTCTGGAGTTAAGCATGCTCCAGTGGGAGCATTCCTGGAATGGGTGACCTCCTGGGAAGTCTGACCAAAAACTCATACCATTTGAAGTGCAGTTGTTAAATTGGAGACAATATTGGTTGGAGAGAGAGTGTGGCGTTACATCAAACCCCAACTTGACTTATGGCTTGTTCTAGTTAAAGCTAATAAAAAATAAAAATAAAACGAGTCAAATGTTGATAAATCACTTTTTTGTTCAAGTAAAATTTTGTTCGTGAGCAAGTTGTTTGTTCTTTTTCTCTATGGATCTCTTTTAATCAAGCTTTAGGTGTCATATAAATGTATATGGTGTCAAGCTTCAGGGATTATTTAAACTCCTTTTTTATCTTTGAAAGTTTAGATTTCAGTGTGACTTTGTATTTTGAATTATATTTAATATGGAACTTTGACTGCTTCTGCTGCTTTCTTTTTTCTTTAAAATGCATGGATAGTTTAATCAAATTTGTATAAATGATGAATTTTTGTCTGTAATCTTCTGTTATATCTGAATAAAAGGTGCATATTTGCTAGTCTTTATCTAAGCATTGTAATAATCTTGTAGCCTTAGTTTTTATTTGTGTTTTATTTTATCTTGACCCTGAGATAGTTGTGGTAACCTATCAAATGCCTTGTCATATAGGTTGCTTTAGTTTACTAAGTGATTTTGCATGTAATATTGATATTTTTTATTAATCATTTATACTTTGACCTTTTTTCAATCAGATGCAAGAAACCGATGAAACAAGAAAAAAGTTCTCAAATGCAAAATCGATTTCATTTGTCCAATATTTTGGGGACCAGAGCAAAGCTACTAATGTTGAGGCCCAAGCATGCTTGCAGAAGTATTTTGTATGTATCATAATTAATACTTTATAGTTGAAATCAAAGTGTTGGTAACATTTTCTGCTATGCATGTAATAGAACAAGTGCTTCAATGAAGAATTTTTTACCCCTTATATAAAATGTGGTATTGATAAAACCACTTTATAAAAGTGTTATTTGTCTACTCTTTAGATATCAATTGAACAGCCCATAAACTCTGAAACGGAAAATAATATTTAAAAGAAAATTGGACAGTAACTATAACAAAGCTTTCTATTGTGACGGTTAGAATAAGTTTATGTGACGGTGTACCATCACAAGTCCGTCACAAATGTTATATTGTGACGACTCATCTCGGACACGAATAAATTGCATTATTGTACATCTCTTATAAGTGACAGTGAACCGTCACAAGGTTGTCACAGAAGTTGCATTGTGACGGATAAAATCAGACACAACAATGCCAAATTTTAAGGTAGTCGTTGTACATGTCACCCTATATATGTGACGGTAAACCGCCACAAGGCCATCACAAAAGGTATACTGTGACGGTTGTTTCGGCCACAAAAACAATGCATTACAACAATAATGATCATAATTGACGGTATATAGGTCATCACAGAAAATGTATACTGACCGTTGATCGTCAGTAGAGCTTCACAGATGATATAATGTGACGGATCATTTCGGACACTAAACAAGAGCATTACAACACTAATCATTATAAGTGACGATATGTAACCCGTCACATAATGTAACTGTGATGGTGAACCGTCACAAGTGCGTGACAGATGGTATACTGCGACGGATTTAATCTCGGTCACACTTAACATAAAATGACGGAATGTCGTCACTGATGATTCATTTACGACGGAATACAATCCGTCGCAGATTCCTCACTGACATTAATTCTCCGGTGAGTGGGAATATTTGTGAAGAAGTTAACCCATCACATAATGAAAATTTTTTGTCATGGGGTGAACAGTAAGTCGTCACTAAACTTTTTGTGTCAAACCTATTGCGACCGTTATGTGACAGATTTTTACTCGTCACATAAAGTGGTTTTAGCGACGATTCCGTCGCATATACTATGCTTTGTGACTAATTTGCAGCCGTCACAAAAAAGCTTTTTTTCTTGTAGTGGATAAACAAGGACAAGCAGTGCAAGAATTGTCCAAATCCAAGCCATTTTGGAGAGACTGGTCTTGAAAGCTAGCTAGTTAGGCGAAATTGTGTTCCAAGTATTGTTTGAGATGATTAGTGAAATATTTAGTTAGAACTTTGGAAGTGTGTGTGTGTATATATATATATTCAATTGAAGACAAAATGTTATTACACAAGATAATATAGTTTTTTTCATTTTCTTGCTTTTTAATGGTTTGTCTCAAACTATTATTATATTGGCCGGCAGTGAATGTATATCTAGGCTCGGTCGGTACATAAGGGTAGAATCCGTAAACTATGGATGGCAATATTAATCTATAGTATTTATTTATTTTTATTATTTTGTAATACTAAAAAACATAATGTTTAGATTATCCTACTGGATTTTTATTAAAAAAATGTAAGAAATTTATGCATGCATTTCCCATTTTACTACTATTTTATATTGTACATAAGATAAGCTACATAGTATATTTGATGGAACGTAAGTTTTTTGAAAAGTTTGTTTTTACATCTTACTAATATTGTTGAAGTCAGTTTATTAATATATATATATATATATATCTACAATTATTTTACAGTTAAAAGGTTACCTTTTAGTTTTTGAATTGTTTGAATAACTTCATTTAATAAAATTTTGATATATTATATGAATTTAGTAAAGTAATAAAATTTTAAAAATGCAAAGTTAACTATGTAATGGCTCATTTAAACTCCAAATATAACTTTAAATTTCATAAGCAATATATTCAATAGCTAATAAATAGCATTCTAACAGTCATTATGTCTTCACCATAAAATTCTCCTATCAATATATAAGCTAATATATTCATATATGTGAGATAATAAGAAACTCTTATTTTATTTAGCTTTCTTTTTTGAATGGTGTTTCTTGCCTCTCATCTTTATTATTTAAAAAAAAATATTAAATCAATTTTGATAATCTCTGTTAAATTAATTTTAATAAGACTAAATTGTAATTTTTTTTAAATAAAAATAAAAATTTTAAAATTATTTAGAGTGCTCTCTATTTGAAAAAAAATAAATAAATTATAAAGGTACTAAAATGATTTAACTAAAATTATGGAATGAAAAATGATACTGCAGTAAAAAAAAAAACTATGTCGCAGCACTTGATTGGTTAGAACAAATATTATTGTCTGTTTATTCTGTGCTGTGTGTGATGCCGAATGTTCACAAAATTGGGACTAATATTTTTATTTTGTTGTAAAGGTTTTAGGTAGGTTGCTACAGCCTGCAAGCTTTATAGCAGAGACAAACAATTTATGACTTCGGTACTTAATTTCTTTAGTTTAATATAGTTGACGAATGATGACAGAAATCTAAATTTGTTTAGAAATCGAAGTGCATTAAAAATCCTTACGGTAAGGTGGAGAATCCGAGGACCTTAAAAACTAAAGTGGCAGTATTATGCAAATGAATATTGTCGGTTAGTACTTGAATAAATAGTTCGAAATAGTAATTACGAATCTTGTGAGGAATTTATATACAGGAANTGGCAAATTTCCTTATTCTATAGTGTTGGCAATAATCAGTTTTTTATTACAGTCTCTACAAAATTGTGATATTTAATTATGAATTATAAACACATTTATTATATATATTTTTTACGAATTCAGAATCATTATACAAGAAATAGTAACAAAACAGCTAGATTTTCCTCCCCAGGACAGCTACAGTTATACAATGGTTATACGTACTGTGAGACAAAAATCAAACATAAAATATAAAAGATGTGGTATGTTTTTTTGAAGTGATTATAAATTATGTGAAATATGAAGAATGTAAAATCGTCAAATAAAATTGATAAGAAAAAGAAAGAATGAAAATAATGGAGGAGAATTAATGGGGAAATTTTGAGAATACGAAAAGTGAAAAAGAGCACGAGCAAGCCATGGCATGCCACACGACGAGCAAGCGCCAACACGTGCATTGCCACTGCCACAGCGAGAACTCCACAGGACATGACCTCCCGCTTTTTCCCTCTTATTATAAAATTAAAACCTTAACTTTCAATTCCATCGCCACCTTTATCTGTTTTCTTCTTCTTCTTCATTTTGTTTCTCTTTTTTCTAGATATATATATATATATGTGTGTGTGTGTGTAATTGTATTTGTTTTGTGGGTATTTATTAGGAAAGCGACAAGTGGGTTTAGGTGGTTGGTTTTAGTTGATCATGTACATGGCTTTGAAGAGTGGTTTCAGAGAGCTACGGCCTCTGCTTCATTTGCTATTGCCACTCTGCGTGCATTGGATTGCTGAGGAAATGACCGTCTCTGTCCTTGTTGATGTTACTACCCGCGCTATTTGTCCTGGCAGCTCAACTTGTTCCCAAGTTATTTATATTAATGGTATTCAACAAACGGTAATCAATTCAAAGCTCTTTTAATTCTTTCTCTCTCTCTCTCTCTTTTTCCATTTGGTTGGTGAGAAATATGGAGGGAAGGAAACCTTGAAGGGTTTTGTTAGATTTTTGTGCTTTTTAGTAACCCTTTTGGTGGTTGGAAACTTGGGACATGATTGGAGATTGATTACTTTTGTGGTTTCATAGAAGTTTTGCTATCTGGGTTTGGAATGAATTGTTCATTTTGTTCAACTAAGACTAATTTTGTTGGGTTTTGGTACTTTGGTTAAGAGTGAAGTTTGTTAGATAGATTCTGGAACTGGGTTTGTCTTTCTTTTTGCTCAATTTTCTTGGGGACTAAACACTTAAAACACTTTTGCCTTTTGGTTTTCTCGAAAATGTCAATCTGGTTTTAAGCTAGAACATATGCTGTGTCTATGAGAAAAGAAAAGGGCGTTGCATGATGCTTAATTCTTGAGACAAATGCTGATCCTTTGGGTTGCCATTGTTAGAAAACAAAAATCATCTTCAATTCTTTCTTTATTCTTCATTTGCTTGGAAACTTAATGAGGCCTCAAGTGATTCTTCTATAAATAAGGATCTTGCATTTTCCTAGTTGTTAACTTTATTGCTTTTATATTTGGGAAAGTTGTGGATATTAATCCTGCTTAAGAATTGAAAATCAATGAACTTTTTCCTAGAAAACAAGCAAAGTTTGCATGCTCTGCACACCATGAATTGTTTTGAAGTTTGTCTCGAAAATATTTCAGAGTATAGTCATCTGATAGTAGGTAATATTTATTGATATCTCATATTGGGGATCGTGCAAATTTGTTGCTATTGGTCAAAGCGGATCATAAAATTTGATATGCAAACTTAATACTATTTTCAAATTTTTGGTTCACAAGTTGTCACTATCAATTTTTATTGTTTTTTAAGTTTGAAGGCTCAATAATGGCACTTGTCGTTTTGAAACCAATAGAAAGCTGACTTAGTGAAATCTGAAAAGGACGCATGAAGTGTAAATGTTCTTAAAACTCTTGTTGCGACACCTAAGTTGGATATTCAAATAGTTTTGATCTTTCCTATTAGTCTTTTTTCGAACGTCGAAATCAATTTTATCAGCAAGAGGTTGAATTTTGTGAAAAATTCCTGATATATACTTTTGATAGATTTATGTACTATGAGATACAGGAAGTGTACAAACAATTTGTCTCTGAGTTTCTTAGTAAATAATTGATCCTATAACCTGTTTCCTCTTAGATAAATTAATTTCTCTAATAATCTAGTGGAATATTTGATCCTGCTAGCAAGTTTTCTGAGATTCAGGATCATGAATTCCATAAGCAGAGAATCAGAATCAGTGACTGTCTAATTTGCATGATAGAGTAACATGACGTTGGACAAGATAACATGCGCAAGCACTCACTCGTGCTTGCTTGCACATGTACACTCACACACGTGTATATATTTTCATGTTCAAGAGGATAAATATCTAACTTCTATCAGAAATAAAAGAAAGAAACCTAATGGAAAATGTTAAAAAAATTAATATCCATTTCATTGACTAGAAAAATATATTAGGGTCATGATGGCGATTGATGATTAGAAATGATGATAAACTGAGATTTTTCTTTAGGCTTATTTACATTTCTTTAACATAAAAGATTAAAGTTTTAAGCATTTATTTATTTTGGTAGATTGTTGGAGTTTTCAAGATGGTGGTCCTTCCACTTCTTGGTCAGCTTGCTGATGAGCATGGGCGTAAACCACTGATGCTTTTCACCGTCTCCATATGCATATTCCCTTTTGGTATGTTTGTATTATTCCAGACTCTTCTACACATATATGCATGAACCTGTGAATAATTTCATTCTATATCAGTTAGTATGGATGTGAATACCATAAAATAATTGTCTGCTAATGCTGTCATTGGTTCTTGTTTATTTAAAATCTAAAATTAAATATAGTTCATGGAAGCTAAAATCATATTTATGAACTTACAGCTTAGAATAGGAATATCCAATGTATTAGCTATTTGTCCACTTCACATACCAAGTAACAGCACAGACAAACTCTAAATTGATCTTTCTGTTTCAATAGTTGTAAGTTCCTATGCCTTACAGAATTAAGATGTACCGGTGTTTTATTTTCTATATTCATGCATTTAGATTAAATATATATTACCATAAAAAGGCATCGTCCTTTCTACTAATTTTATTATATTTTTGTATTTCTGTGTTCTTGTTGCAGCATTACTTGCCTGGAATCCCTCTAAGGAACTCATGTATGCTTACTATGTGCTTCGTACGATTTCAAATATTTTTAGTAGAGGGAGTATTTTCTGCATTGCTGTTGCTTATACAGTAAGTATCTCTTTGAATCAATATAACCATGGATGCGAATATTGGTATTCACATTTTCCTTTCTCCACTAGGCAGATGTTGTCAGTGACAGCAAGAGGGCTGCAGTATTTAGTTGGATCACAGGTCTCTTTTCTGCATCCCATGTTTTGGGAAACGTGCTTGCTCGTTTCCTTCCGGAGAAATATATTTTCATGGTACACAGCAATAGTTTGCATTCATTTTAAGATTTTTTTCCTTTTCCCCATTAATCATCATACTAAAATAAGCCTTTCATTTCAGGTTGCTATTGTTCTCTTGAGCTTTTGTCCAATTTACATGCAACTGTTCCTAAGTGAGACAGTTGAACAATTTCCTAATAGCAACAAAGCCTCATCTTGCCTGACCAAGACACTTATTAATGTCGTACATAAACGGTACACATCAATGAGAGATGCTGCAACAATAGTTATTAGCAGGTAGTTTTTCTCTTATCTAATAGCATCATATTTCTGTATCTGCTTCAAAATTTTGTTTAAAGTAAGCATATAGATTGTGATTGTCATGCTAAGAGCACTCTTCTTGACATGCAGTCCAACTCTTAGGAGTATTTCTCTGGTTTCCTTCTTCTATGAGTTGGGAATGTCTGGCATCAGCAGTGTTTTACTGGTATATTTCTTGTCACTTCAATAAAGTGAACACTGGCTATCTAATTGTAATGTAAAACAATATGATTTTCTTTTTCTTTTTACTTCAAGACAGAACAATTTGGATGTAATTGGTAATGGTATGGTATGTACAGCTGACAAAATGAATTGTGAATTCTCAAACATGCGACAATGATAGTTTCCACTCATCTACTATTCACATTGCTATAAAATTACGTTTTGCTCAGCTTTAAAAATCGTAACAGTAACATTAAAGTTTCTACAATATAGCATTTCTTATATGTTTGTTTTAAAAAGTTGTATACCTTCCTGTGCAGTACTATCTAAAGGCAGCTTTTGGCTTTGATAAAAATCAGTTCTCCGAAATACTGATGTTGGTTGGAATAGGTTCTATTGTTTCTCAGGTATATATGTTCTCTTTTAGAGCTTTGTAAACTATTCAGAAGTTTCCTTTAATTCCATTGTGAAGCAATTATGTTCAAGTTGAATGGAAGATCTTTTGGTTCTCACCTGTTTCACTGAATACAATATATGTTGCCTTTGTGATTTGCTTCCAGATGCTGGTGCTTCCACTAATTAATCCTTTGGTTGGAGAGAAAGTAATATTGTGCATATCCTTACTTGCATCAGTAGCTTATGTGAGTGTCTCATTTCAATTTATTCTAAATTCCCCGCTCTCCTGCCTTTCTCCGAATTGGAATAAGAAAAACTAATAACACTTTATGTGGACAGGCAGTGTTCTATGGCTTGGCTTGGGCGGCTTGGGTATGTACTCTCGTATACTTGATTGGTAAAGTAAAATCAATAGGAACTATTTTTTTCAGAAATTTTCTTGAATGATTTTGATTGTGTTGCATGCATATGTAGGTGCCATACTTGAGTGCCTCGTTTGGTGTCATCTATGTCCTTAAGAAACCTTCGGTAAGTAACATATTAATTAAATCTTCCTTCTACCTATATTAACTAGGGGTATTCCAGCTTTGGTTATGCAATAAATTTTCCCTTTAAATCCTTTCATTTGCAGACTTTTGCAATCATTTCAAAAGCATCAAGCTCAACCAATCAGGTATGCAAACAAATGTATAATCAAAGTGTTGGTTCTATTAACTCTAAAAATGACACTTTTTTTTGCTATGGTTAATTTTCCTTGATATTTTCAATTTTTCCAAAGTAGAAAAGCTTTTTGAGGTTTCCAATTTTGATGTTGAAGGAAAAACATATGCATCATAAATATCAAGTTTACTGTTTAAAATCCTGAAACATCGCATTGAAGATCTTCAACTTTCACTTACCAGATACTTAAAATGTATTTGTTGCATTGCCTTGTTCACTTTGTTACAGGGTAAAGCACAAGGATTCATAGCTGGGGTGCAATCAATAGCAAGTCTACTATCACCACTTGCAATGAGTCCATTGACTTGTAAGTTGGGTGGTTTAGCTTCCTTTAAATTGAATTTTGAACCCTTTCCTTCATATTGCTTTAACTGGTTGAATTGTATTTATATCAGCATTGTTTCTGTCTAGCGATGCTCCTTTCAACTGCAAAGGTTTTTCCATAATATGTGCATCCTTATGCATGGTAATCTCCCTCTCTCTCTCTCTCTCTCTCTCTCTCAATTGATCTAATGGAAACAATGTCGACGTGGCAAATGTCTTAGCTTGCCACTGCTACATATAGGTTTTTAGTTTTTAGTCATGTATTGAAATGACATTATATTATACTAAGGTATTCACTTCAATATGTCTCTTATTATATTTTTGGAAGATAGATCATTTTCTCTCTTAATGAAAAACATGTTAATCTTCTCAGGTAATATCTTTTTGTTTCGCTTGCCTGATAAAGATTGACGAGTGCTCGATCAACGATTCAGAAAATGAAATTGAAGCACCGCTTCTAAGGGAGGATTAAATATGTAAATGTATGTCCTAAAGTATAGTGTTAATTGTGCTCTAATGGGATGCTGTAAATATTTTTTGTAAAGATGTAATTGTATTAGTTCTAAAAACTTTTAATCATTCAATTTTGCTCATGAAAATTTGTTCTACTTGACTTGTCTAAAAAACCTGAAAAACCTGCAACTCTTTGAAACTTTGGATTTTCATTTACTGAAAACCATGTTCCATGTATCTACTTTTTTTTAAAAAAAAGGGTAAAGACTTGTATATATTAGTAATTGGGCTTTACAAAGTGCTTTTCGATTCTAGTGGGCTCCTCTTGTGGCTTTGTTACGTTGGGCTGCTCTGTCAAGCCCATAATTTATTTTCGTAAAATCCTATTAATTTAATTATTATTGAATTTTTTTGGCACAATGAATTTTTTTTTTCCATATATTTATTCGGTCTCTATTAGCATTTAGCAGAATGATTTTAAATTATTCAATTTAATAATACATTATAATTTTAAAACTAAACAATTTAAAAAATGTTCAATCAATTAAAATTAGTAATTGTTAGGAAAGTAGAAACCACTTTTATTATTTCATTTTCTTAAGAAGTAACAATAATTTAATTATAATTTAAAACGTTAAATATAATATGATGGAATAATATCTAAAGTTAAATGTCATTCATTTTCTTTCTTAAATATAATTTAATCTTTTATATTTTAATTATATTATTAAACAAAAATTATTATTTTTTAATAATTTTATTCACAATTTTTGAATTTCTATCCCTCGCACTTTTTGTAGATGTATAACATTCAAAAATTTTAAAATCTAAAAAATTAAAGTGAAAACCTCAAAAAATTTAAATGAAATATATTCTACTAATTTAAATTTTAATTGTTTAAGCATTTTTATTATATTATATTTAATCTATAAAATATCCAAATATACAATATTTTGTTCCGACTTGATTTGGAGATGACAAGTAGACCAAGAACCAAAATATCAAAGACGAAGAAAGATTTAAGCTTTTAGATATCATTCAGAAGCAGATTGTGGGAAGAGCTATCAAATCCTGGTTAATAGTCTCTCTCTCATGAAAGCCATACAATTAGAATAGAAGGAAGACATGGAAGTTCTCTGCAACTCAGCAGGAGTTATCATTTCCAAAAATTTCTCTTTCAGGCCTCACAAAACTTATAAACAACAAACTCTCTCTACCAACTTCGAGTTCCCCAATTCACCAAATAGAACTAACCCTTTCAATCTTTCTTCTTTTTCTTCTTCTTTGAATTCTTGCATTACTAGTATCTCAACCAGGACAGCTGCAACTTCAACACCAACAACAGCGACAACTTCTACTGCTGGTGTTTCTTTATCTTCTTCCCAAATTGACAACCGCCATTGGATGGTCCTCATGGAGGCTCCTCCACAAGGGGTCGATTCCAAACCAGAGGTCATAAATTACTATGTTAAGACCTTGGAAAGAGTTTTGGGCAGGTGGGTATGTTCCAAATTTTTATCCCCATGATTATTATTATTATTTGTTGGTTTTGGTCCTGAATTCTGCTTTAATAATGGTTTTGTACAGTGAGGTGGATGCTCAAATGTGTATATATGATGCTTCTTTGGATACCCACTTCGGCTTTTGCTGTGACATTGATGCGGAGACTTCTCGTGAGCTCGCTCGTATGATTATATTTCTCTTCACTGTACTTCATTTCAATTGCAAAACCATACCTTTGCAGCACACACACGCGCACACACACACACACACACATACATATATATTTGTCATACAGCTTTTGAATTTTTTGTGTTGTGAAAATGTCTTTTAGATTTTGTATTAGGAATTGAAATTTTATCAGTTTTTGTCATTATTATTAATCATGATTAATTCTTTTGTTTTTTGTAATTATCTTGTAGGTTTATCTGGGGTCTTATCTGTGAGGCCTGATCCAGATATAAATTCTGTGAAGAAGGATTACAATTCTTCAAATGTTCAGTTAGGACATCTATATAACCCACATATTGGGAGTCCTCTTTTGTTTCCTCTAGGGAATACTAAACACTGGCTAGTCAAAATGGACAAGCCAGGAATTGGGGTTGTTACAAAGGCACAAATGGCTGATTATTATGCTCAGATACTATCCAAGGTCTTAGGGAAGTAAGTGCAAAATTTTCAGTAATAAAGCAGTTTGCTTCTTTAACCAATTTGTTTCTCTGTAACTCTTGCCTTGAATGTGGAGTATTAACTTCTGCAGTGAGAAGGATTCGCAAATGTGCATATATCACATTTCCTGGCAATCCAACTTTGGTTTCTGTTGTGAACTTGACGAGGAATGTGCCCAGGAACTAGCTGGTTAGCATTTGATTTAGATTTTTTTACTCGCGTAGAAATATTCTTTATGACCTAACAACAAATCTCCATTATGGTGTAGGTGTGCCTGGTGTTTTATCTGTTCAGTCAGATAAATATTTTGAATCAGAGAATAAAGATTATGGAGGTCTGTTCCTCCTAAGCCATGAAAACTATTTCTATTAAGCCTGAAGTCAGATATTATATTTCCAAATGGTTGTTAGGTTAGCATTTTTCTTCTGATGCGTTATGGATCTTGAGGTCATGAATAGCCTAAATGGGAACTGATATTTATGAGCTTTTGTTATTTGTTGATTCCTTGTCCTAATTCCATCCTTTTTGTAATATGTTCCGGACTTCCAGTAGGACTATGTGTTTTAGTATATTCAAGACTTTTGTGAGATATCTCTTTCATTAATCTAATTACGCGTATAGAGGTGTCAAAGAGCTTATTGATTTCAGCTGACTTAAGAAAAGGGATGTTAAAATCTGACATTCTCGTATGAGTGTTATTGTAAACTGACATAATGAGGTAAAATAAATGAATCATGAAGTCATTGGTTAGCTCGTCTTGGGACCTTATGATGAGATGTGGCTCTGGTTAGTTTATTACTTCACTTGGGAAGACTTTCTGGTGCATACTGAAAATAAACTATCTAATTGATGCACTCTTGAGTGTATTGCACATAGAAAAAACCTAATTTTTTTCTTGTGGTAACATTTAATGTTAGAAAGAAGTGAGAACACAATATTGGAGTAAAAAATGTAATCTGTGAGCTCAAAATGTCTAGTGAAGTTTGATACGGAGAGATAATGGACTAACATCAACAAAAAGGCCAAAGCCAAGGAAGTATTTCTGTTAGCAAGTTCATCATGAGTCTAAATAAAAAAAGCTTGTTATCGCTACAGGTGTTTGATACTAGGTAGAAGGGATTTTATAAATACTGTCTGCCATGTGTTATATATTATTTTCTCCTTACACTGTATCTTCTTTTAATATTTTTTGAGAGCTGAAAATCACCTATGATTTTATTTTAATGTCGTTCAGGTTATATTTAATGCTTAGCATTGGCCAGTATTTTCAATTGATAATCAATTTTCCTTTTCTTTTACAGGTAGTAGCATACAAAATCCTACAGATGTCTCATATTCTGCAGAAACAAGTAAAATATCCCCTGTAGAAACAAAGAAACTTTTTGTGACTGGTAATTGCAGCCTCAATTTTCCCTTTAATTCAAGTTTATTTATTCTATGATATGTATTCCAAGGTTGACATTGTTGTTTTGTTTCTTGGGCTTGTTTAAGTAAACTTATTCTCTGTAGAAACCAATCAAGTTCTGTGAATCTGTTTGTGCCTTGTCTTATTATGCTTAGTTGAGGATTACATTATTGAAATTTTTTTGTATGTTCTCCTAATATGAATGGTTACATTAGTTCACACTTTCATGATATCCGGACTTTCTTCAATCTCAACAACTAAACTTTTTCCTGCTCACAAAAGCACTTGAAGAATCGTATTACAACCATTCTTTTGAAACAGGCTTATCATTTTATACATCTGAGAAAACCTTGCGTGCAGCATTTGAGAGTTTTGGTGAGCTTGTTCAAGGTATAAATATATTTTCCTTTTTGTTTTGTTGCTTATGAAAATGAATTGTTCATTGTGTGATGGCTAAGCTCAAGCTGATGGGTAGCTTTTCTCAACAGTTAAAGTAATTATGGATAAGATTTCTAAAAGGTCCAAAGGTTATGCCTTCGTTGAATACACCACGAAGGAGGCTGCTGGTGCAGCACTCAAAGAGATGAATGGAAAGGCAAGTTTGTAAAACAGTATTTTTGTTTTCTCACCCTGCTGAAAATTTGAGCACAAGTCTCTCTCCTTCATCCTAGTTCAGCTATATTATATTTGGAATGGATAAATAAACCCAATGCTTCATCACGAGTAAACCTGAAGTCAATTTTTTCATGCTGGTTCCTGCAGATCATTAATGGCTGGATGATAGTTGTTGATGCAGCGAAGACTAGTCCTTCAAGATATAGTCGGGGCCGGAGGAGAGATGAAGGTGATCTGACAAGAGAGATGGAGAGTGGAAGGTAGATATTGCCTCACTGAACTTTGTGGGGCAGTTTCTTCCTAACCAGATTTGTCCAGAGAAGAACATCGAGAACATTTGCACGTTTCGGATCACGATTTTAATCCCTGCCTTGTAGATTTGCAATTCAACAGATTTAGTGTAGTTGGTAGGGATGGGATGGGTAAATTGTTTTGACAAAATTAGCTGCTTGATTGGATTGAGTTGGTGTAGCTATTTGGTTTTATATAAGTAGAAGAATCTGCGATCATATTATTGGTTAAATTGAGGAATTATAAAATATCTTCTATGAGTGAAACCAACAGGGTTGAGCAAATTATGCTATTAGCATTTCACCCTAACCCTTTGAGAATAAGAAGAGGCATGGACTATTGTAAACCTTTCTTATCTTTACATGGCTAATTTTTAGTTTGATTTTCAAGTGTAGTTTAGTCACCTATTGCAAGAAATAATCATTTACTGTCATATAATGTCAAGGATCCCAGACATTTGTAATTGTATTTTTATTTATTTATTTATAATTTTTTTCCCCAAATAACATGACAAGCACTATGGATTGGTACTTTACCGCGTATATTTTGTGTTTAATCATACATTGAGAACAACCATCATTCATTAGAATAAATCTTTTGGCAGCCCCAAGACTTTAAATATCTAATATTTTCTTATAGATATATACAAGAATTCAACACCACAAATTTAATCCTATCTTAAGACAGAAAACATATTAAAAACTTAATGCAGCAGCTGGTTCCCTACCCTTATATTGGAAATTTTGCCATTTGAATGGCTGCCACAATTTGCAAAATAAACTTATCTAGAAAACAATGGTCACAAAGAAAAAGATTTGGGTAACATTTTCAAGTATAATATCATCGTCATGAACATGTACATCCAAGAGTTTCTCAGCATCTGTGCATCTCAAGTCCAGAAATGAGTGACAAGAAACCGAGCCTTTTATATAGGATCTTGCTAAGGCTATGAGGGTAACATTGTAATCTATTTGGATTTGTATATAGCAGATACAACAGCACACAGCGCTAATGACTTGCAAGTCCAAATCAGAATAAAAAGCAATCAACCTTCCTCCCCAAACTCATTTGTGAATCTCTCATGCACCTCAAGGTCAGCTTTGCTTACAGTTGGTTTTTGTCTTGCAAGTACCTTATCAAAATCTGCTCTTCTAATGGGTGGTGGCAGGATCTGCATTCAATAAACCCAATGGGGATTTGTTCAGTTAATCATCAATTCGCAAAAGTAAATTTTCCTTTCACAAACTGTCCTGTTTGGATGGAAATAAAAACAAGCAACATCTGTGCATATCCAGGAGCCCCCACCATTTCCTCTATATTTGACATCCAGACTATTATCCAATTATTTTGTTTTTCATTGATTTACTGTTCCAAGAACACAAGCAATCCTTAATTTCCTTGACAGTTCATACCTTTGAAGCAAGGCCTTTTGCGTCAAGTTCCTGCATTGTAATCTCAGTAGCTCCTCGTTTAGTAGATTCGCAAGGGACCCACATGCCCTTAGAGTTCTCTCTGAAGAATTTAGCATCCCGGGTTTTACGTACAGGTTCAAATAACACATCCTTAACCTAAAAGGAAAGAGAAAGGATCAAGGGTAACAATTTCAATCCATATAAGTCAAACTAAAACATCTGGGTCCTTGTGGAAAATAAAACTTACACAGACAGAGATATCAGAACCAGAGAACCCTTCTGTTTTGTGAGCCAAATGCTCAAAATCACTTTCAGTTAAGTTGTTAGGAGTATCTCCAAGATGCACCTGCAGAGATTAACATTCCCATGAGGATATTAAACTTCTCGTAAGTTTAAATGGCACATGATATATAGAAATAGCCATGAATGAAGTGCTGCTCTGATTTTATAAGACACAATACCTTAAACATATGTTGCCTTGCCTTCACATCTGGAAGAGGGATGTATATACGCTTATCAAAACGTCGCCGGATGGCCTGCACCCGCTTTTCATTAGCCTCAGCCATAAACAAAGAGTTGTTTTTTATAAGACTTGATGGATGACTTCCTCACCTGATCCAGAGCATAAGGAGTATTGGTGGCGGCAAGAATAAGAATATTCTGATCATCGTTCCCTACACCCTGAAATGTATACCAGAAAAACCACAGTTCAAGATTACAAGTAGATCCATGTCAAGGAACAACTATAAATGGTTATTACAGGGAGGGGAGAGGGAAGAGCAAGGGAGGAAGAGAGGAAGAAAGTAGCTGAAGGGTAAAAGAATAAATAACTGATACCATTAAATATATCTATACATGCAGTATTCACTTCCTATCAGCCTTTGGCATAAATTATAACTTAAAACATTTTCACCTTCATAAGTAAGCCTATGAGATATACTTTAAAATGAACCTTACTGGAAGTCCTTTCTCATTTTCTGAAAACACAAAGTACCTGCATCTGTACTAGAAGTTCAGTTTTGATGCGTCGAGATGCTTCACTTTCGTTACCTCCACCCCTTTGGCCACATAGTGAATCAATTTCATCAATGAATATTATGGACGGAGCACTATCACGAGCCATTTGGAAAAGATTTGAAACCAGCTTTTCACTTTCTCCCATCCATTTTGAAACAAGGTCTGATGAAGAAACACTGCATATTGACACCACAAATGCCTGTCAAAGCACCAAATATGTCCATCCATGCAAAAATAATATGAAAAATAAAACATTATGTCCATAGGCAATCTACACTTTGAGCAATACATAGTAAGACATGCACCCACAAACAATTTGGTCAGAAGAAATAAAAAATATAATAAGAGAAACAAACCCATATTGTTTTTTATAACCCAAAAAAATTCCAAAGAAAAAAGAAGAAGCTATAATTAGCTTTTAGAAGCTTTATATAAAAAGAGCTCTATAGGATAACTAACAGTATTTAGTTCACTGTTGAGTAATAAAATGGTAAAATCCAATATGAAAGTTTTATTGAAGTTTAAAAATGTTTTCTTTTGAGAGCTTCTTGCGGATATTAGATACAAGTTACATTGACTTTCCCAAAAACTCTTCTAAAGGCTCAAATTACTCAAGCACTCCTAAAAACAACTTTTAAGCCTTAAAAGCCAAAGAACCTTGTCAAAAGCAACAAAACTAGGGTCTAAGAACTATAACAAATTTAACAGCAAATAGAAACTAGATTTTCCACATATAAGCCAGCTTTTCCTCTGCTATCTTAGTCTAGTTGCTTGTATGCATCGACGAATATGCTACCTGAAGAAAGTTGAATCTGCTTCTGTTGCCACAGCCTTTGCCAAATAGGACTTCCCTGTTCCAGGTGGACCATACAATAGAAAAGCCCTCCATGGTCGCCTCCTGCCTAAACAAGTTACACATAATTTGCTAAGGAATAATTGAAAAGTATAACATCCCAGGTTTCAAAAGTGAAAGACAGAAAGAGAAGGGAAAAATTGGAATTGAAATTGAAATGCATAAATGATAGGCTGCATACTTAATTTAAATAATTATTCAAATGCTGTTTGCATATTCTGTCTATTCTTGACATATATATTTACGTTGTTGATGGAAATGGTAGAACAACTTTTTCCTATGAAGTATAAAACATCTATTTGAGGCATTCTATGTTTCATTAGGACTAATTGAATTTGTCAAAGTGATGCACAGCCAGGAAAGAGAAAAGAGAAAGAGGAGAACAGTGGATGTGAAATGGATCAAAGAGATGAGAATTAGATGAACAGGGTAGGACTCACCGACTCAGATGACTGGGATGAGAAGCAAAGAGAAAATCAGAGAGAGGAAATAATCTGTATTATTCAAAAATCAATCATTTTCTACTTCTATGGTTACAAAGAACCATATTCATAGTATATAAATCTATACTAATAAGCAAACTAAAATCAAACCAATAACCCTAGCTAAGTAATGGAATATAATCTCCAAGGTAGAAAGACAATTACAGGAAAATAGTTTGACAAAGATTTCATTGAGATCAGTAACTCTGACAGAAAGAAACTTATACTAAAAAAAAATTACTATAAATTATGCCAGTTATGATTTACATGTAAGTTGTAACCACATGTCAGGGGTGCTCAATGCAACCTTAGGACATAATTTGTTCTAATTGATTTCCATATTGGATTCTTGTCACTTGTAGTATGACCTACTAATGACTAATGTTTAGCATTCTCATGATGAAACAATAAATCTATCAGCAAATTAAAAGCATACTTAGGATGGACCAGAAAACCAAAAGCCATAAAATACCAACCAGTGAAAAATTGTGGAAACTTAACAGGCAATATGACGGCCTCTTGCAATGACTGTTTCGCGCTCTCAAGGCCAGCCACATCATTCCACTTCACATTTGGTTTCTCCCTAATTATCACAGAATCGAGGCCAGCCCTGAGCTTTGCTTGTTCTGGATCCTCCCCTTCTTTCCGTTCTCCACCCTTTAACTTTGGCCGTGCAGTGACTGCTGCATTAGCATTAGATGCAGGCCCACTGCCCCCACTATCAAGAATGGTTCTAATTTCCTCCGCCCTCTTCAAATATTGACCGAATTTCAGGGTGATTGCTTCCTTAATCTTGGGATTTTTTTCATACTTTAAGTGGGTTTTGAAGTACTCTAATGCATTCATATAGAGGGGAAATGCCTTACTGTAGTTTCCAGCATCATCCTCCTCAACTGCCTTCTTCACATACTCTATTGCATGCTCCTTAAAATTGCTATACATCTTATGATAACGAATTCATATACATCAACCCCCAAAGTACCTTTCTATTATTTTCAGCAAACGAATACCAAGCTTGTCAGCTCAATTTGTAATCTGTAATGTTCTAAATTAGTCCCTCAAAATTTGAGATTAACCCAAATAACAATAAACCCAATACGATTAAAACCTCACTTATACTATAGCTCAAGATTTCTGAGGCTTCAAATACAACACAATCTGTAAAACCCACAAAAAAATGAAAAAAATAAAAAATCAAATTTATAATAAAACTATGCATCAAATTTCAATGGTAGTCCAATTTTTTTTAAAAAAAAAAGAAAAGAAAAAAAAAGTACGTATTAAGCTCAGAATTCGTTGAATAGCTCACAACCCAACACCAAATAATACAAAGGTTCCAAATCCATAAACCTTGAACAAAGTTTTTCCAAAATCAAAATTGGGTTTCAAAGACCAAGGAATTATAAATTTGTAAAACAAACAAACCTTGGATTTATGAGCCTCGAACAGTTGAGATGGGAAGGGGAAAAGAAGAAGCTTTGCTTTCTTAGGCGCTGTGCTTTTTTATGAGATGAGATTATTATCTCCAGAAGAAAACCAACCATTGGATGTAATGGAAGTTGGGTCTCTTTCAAAGGATGAGAAACAGAGCCCATCAACGAAGAAAATACACACCATGAAGAAAATAGCCGCCCACTAGTTTTTGTATGTTTCTTTTAATTTTAGCTTCTAATTATTTTGCTTGCTAACTAAAGCTTCCTCCGGTTACCGTTTCAAATTTCAACAATATATTTGGCCAAAAAACAAAAAATATATTCAACAATATAAGTTTCCTTCTTTCTTTTTTACCACCACCCTATTTACCGGTCCTGATCTTCTAGTCTTGTGGTCAAAGGGATGAATTATATTCTCAACATTACATATTCGAAAAAAAATGGACATAAAAAAAAAAAAAAA
>QANX01003890.1:25537-42741 GCA_003254975.1 Ochetophila trinervis
TGATTTTTTTTTTTTGGTAAACTGTTCTGTCCTGTTGATGATGGATAAACAAACACTCATATTCATCTCTTTTTGTTGCTTTCTATTTACAGGTATCATATTTTTCATTTTTCTTCTTCTTCTATATATATATATATATATATATATATATAATATAATATAATATGCATTTCTATAGTTTCATTAACATATGTTTTCATTTTGGATGTATAAGCAGAAGAAGGTGGTGCAAAACGGACAAAACTTGAAGGTGACAGTGGCTCTGTAAAGCTGTTTGTATTTGGAGACTCCTATGCTGATACTGGGAATAGTAGAAAACCTTTTGCTGCCTCATGGAAACTTCCCTATGGAATTACTTTCCCCGGAAAACCCACTGGTCGCTTCTCTGACGGCCGTGTTCTTACTGATTACTTAGGTATATATACAAAAGTACAACTCTCTCCATGTTTCATATCTTGTGGAATATGTCATATGCACTATGTTAAGTTTTATCAATTTTCTGAATATTATTATCAATGGAAAGGAGATTGAAATTTCTGATCTAACTTTAATTGAAACCAAATTCTGAAATTTTTTTTCCCCTTTTTGGTGAATCAATATTCTAGGTTAGATACATATCTTTAGGAAAACTATTACTATAAAGATATATGAATTCCTTTGCGTGCACTATAGCTATATATATAATTTTTCTCTCACAACAGATTTTCTATTTAGAATTCTTCAAGAACAACACATATTCAACATTATGATGAAAACAAATAATTAAGCAAGAAAAAAAAAAAAAAAAANATATATAAATATTTCTTTCATTGGAAATTTTTTGTCCAGAATTTGTTTAGAATGACGCGTATACATAAATGGATAGACGTGATAAAAAATTCACACTTATTTATATATGGATACGGTGGTTCTGGACAAATTCTAGACAGAAAGTCCTAAATAAGAGAATTATTGTCTGTATGTACATAAAAATATTTTTTTTTGAATTTTGGCTATAAATAGAGAAATAACTATTTAAGTAAGTAATTTATGTATACATTTTATTCTATTTCTCTAGTAAATTGGGTGTATGTATGGGAAATTTTTTTGTTGCTTTCACAAATTAATCATATATATATATATATATATATGCATCAAATATATACAGCTTCATTTTTGGGCATAAGATGTCCAGTAGCATTCACATGGAGAAAAGATAAAGAAGTAAAGAAATTGGATGTAGAAAATGGAATGAACTTTGCATATGGAGGGACAGGTGTTTTCAACACGTTAGAGAATGCACCAAATATGTCTACCCAAATCAGCTTTTTTCAACAGCTACTTCAACAAAAATTGTACACCAAACAAGACCTTAATTCCTCCATTGCACTTCTATCCCTTGCTGGCAATGACTATGGCACCTTTGTTGTTAACCATGGCAACAACCCAAAGGTGAGTGGTTAAACTATACTATTACTATTATTGTTAATGAATATTCTAATATTCCAAGGTCTAGATCTTACAGATGGTAGGTCATCTTCTGCTTCTAATTAATTGCTTACATAATATAACCATTTTTTTTGGTCAACTAATTAAATAATTAATTATATTTATGCATGTGTCTTGTAAACATGATTATCGTATAGGATTTGTCAGACTTCAGCAAATTAGTTGTTAACCAGCTTGCTGATAATGTAAAGCATATACTGAGCTTGGGAGTGAGAAAAATAGCAGTTACAGCAATACCACCATTGGGATGTTTGCCTCAGATAACTGCATATTCATCTTGGAACACCTGCAATCAAGTTTGGAACTTGCTTTCATATGGTCACAACCAGCAACTTTGGCAACAAATGCAAAGTTTGAACAATAATCTTCAAACTGATCAGAAGGAGAATGCAATTGTTGTTTTGGACCTCTATACTGCTTTCCTGTCTGCATTTGCAAAGCAAAAGAACTTCACAGGTAAATTAATTTGTTTACAAAAAAAATAAATTATATTATTTATCACCACTAGCGATGAGATATCATATGGCATGTGGTGATTTTCGTTTGAAAAGTTGCGTCATCTTCTTGCAGGAAATCCATTGAAACCATGCTGCGTTGCTATAAACAATGAATATGGATGTGGGAGTGTCGATCAAAGTGGGGAAAAGAAATATAGTGTATGCCAGAATCCGGAGCTGTCTTTCTTCTGGGACATGATTCATCCTTCAGAAAATGGCTGGCATGCTCTTTACTCAGAACTTCAACTTTCTCTTTACAAATTATTTTAGATACAAATGGTTATGCATACTAAATAAGATATAATAAAAGCATCTACGGGCTCCTTCAAACGCCTTATATTGAACGCTTAATGTTCTATTACTGGTAATAAGCCATGTGCAAGTTAAATATAAACTGTCCGATGGAAACTAATAGATAATTTCTATTTGATTTGCATATGGTTAGACATCCTTTTGATCTCAAAAGAAAATTATAAATTATGCTTGGACATTGTATATAATATCCTCTACAAAACAAAACAAAAAAATACATATACCAATCACTTTGTTACAAATAGGAAATCTGTGAAATGAAAATAAATGATACACACACATTCCTATTTCCAAATCTCAATGGTCCTGTCAAAGATGCCTGCTCCATATGTGGAAAAGAAAATCTCAACTAGAAGAGGAAACTGCATCAGTACAAACAAGGTGACTGGAATGCTAGCAAGAGAAATGACAGGAATGAAAATCCATGAATATTTGCTAGTAAGCATAATGAAAAGTGCAGCACAAAAGGCAATCATCATGGCTGCAATGGAGAAAAAAAGAGTGGAAAGACCTATCATCATCTTCTTAGGCAAAGATTTTAAGAAATCCTCTTCTGCATATCTGGAGGTAAGGATGCCTAAAAACATTAACACTGAAGTTGTGGAGGAAAAAAGTGAAATTGCATCTGATATTATGAAAAGCACGAACAGCTTTTTATTCAAAAATATGGGCATGCCACTGTCTTGATTGTTTCCTCCAGGAACTGTAAAAGCTGCAGCAAACATGATAGTAACAATGAGAGCTCCCACAACTGTACAAGAAGTTGCTGTCTCTTTCATCCATTTTTCTCCCTCAGTCATCAATTTCTTGTGGTCTCTAGTAAAAATTTGGGCTGGTGTCATAATACTTGAATTTGTGTGCTGTAGAGTCCAAGGAGGCACAATTGACTCCACCTCCTATATTTTTGTCAATAAAATAAAAAACAGAGAAAAACAAATGTCATCTCAAGTTTCTTTTTTGAATAAAACACAGCATGAATTAGTGTGTGAGAGTCATTTGATTTACATATAGGATCAAGAATTGTCTTGGCTACTAAGTATAAGAATTATGTTCTATGGGGATTAATCTTTTATTCTTCTTCTTTTTTTTCTTCCACTAGTTTTGTTTTTGAAGGGCAGGGGTGATGTTAGTATGCTAAGAGTAACTTTCTTTGAGTGTTTATTCATGTCACAATATGATCTTTTTCAAGGTTTATTCAAGAAAAACTTGACACATATTGGGAAGAAGTTAAGTGTATCTCTACAAAAAAAGAAAAAAAAAAAAAAAACGGCCGAGAAATTAGTTGTCTAGCGCATTAGAAGATTTCACATGAAAAGTTCATTTGAAGACATGGCAGGACCTTCTTCGTACCCTACTGATAATCATTCGTTGGATTCTCACAATTCATGATCAAGGCATATTTTTGTATATAATTTTCATGACTGCATACAATTTTTCTAAAATACATCGGAAAAGATGTTGAAAAACAATTGGAGCAATAAGAAGCTTGAAAAAACTTGCAGAGAACATGAAAGAAGTCCAATTAAGAGAATCCAGCCTAGAGACTTTCTGCATTATGAATATCAAGTTCTAAAGGAAGTAATTAAATGCCTTCGATGTGCCAAACCTATGACATGAATGAATGAATATAGTTCATGTCCAGAATAAGATTACATATGCTAAAACAAACTAATAAACTAATAAGAAAAATACAAGGTGGTGAGAGATGACCTTAAACCATTGTAATTCTCTCTGCATTTGTAGAGCTGCTCCAGAAATTTGATTAAGTGTTGGATGAGGTGACAACAGTCCTGCCATATGCAACATGTTGTTTCCATGCTTATCTACGGCGGTTGCAGCTGCTATTTTTGAGTCCAATCTATGTATAAGGTTAAAAACGTTTGCCTGGCGATACAGGATCGCACGCATAAAATATGTTCCTCCATGACTCATCAGAGGCCTCCACCAGCTCTGGATTCGCTTTTAACAGACTTATTATAAATTCAACATTCCCTCGATCAACAGCTCGAAACAGAGCAGCATATACAAAACAAGATTTCATTTGGGTTTCATCCAAACTTCTTGTCATTGCACACATTTGGTGTAGAAGTTCAAAGGTTTGAACATGGACCAATTTCTTGTCATATATGTGCTTAATCCCTGAATTGGTAGCAGAACGACTTCAGCTATTGGTTTCTCAAATAATAGAAAATAAGTACGAGAAAGTAGGTAAAAAAAAATTGTATATGTCATACCTAACATTTTAAGACATTTTAATGCCAATCCTCGCAGCGACCAACATTTGTTATGTGGATCCATCTCTGTTAAAAATGTATAGAATTTACATAGATATATTAGCATGGCTGAAATTGCCAACATATACAAAGTCTTTAGGGAATGGCTATAAAATTAAACGCATATAATTTTATTTATACCTTATGCTTGTTTTCTATAAATATAACTTGCATACACTCTAAAGATAGTAGTAATTGCAAGAGACGCCAGTTAGAAGCAGAAGCAATTATATAATAATTCTTTAAATGCTTTTATTATTCAGAAAATGCTCTTATTATAAGCAAAATGAGTTATTTTTTTTAATACTAATAGACTTATAATTTCTTTCATTAGTAAAAACAATAAAGATATTAGCATCTAGCTCCCTTAAACTATATATGATTTTTCATCTGAACTAAATCCCTTGACCTTTTATTCCCCAAACATAAATGTTGTAGTAAAGCAACTTGCAAACCGCCCCTCAAAGAGCAACTCCAAGTGGCAAAACCACTGTTTCTCCATATAATGATTTTTGACTCTGCAGCTTGAATATCCTTAAATATAACTGAAAACAGTGCAGTTTAAAGTGTAAACATACCTGGGGATCCGATAATCCTCATTTTACTGGTGAGCCGACGTATATTGTCTAGTTCTATGCAGATGTCATTGATGGCAGGAGCTGGGTCAATACAAATGCCTATGAAGAAGGAAAAGAAACTCTATACTTAACATTAAAAGCTACTTGCCATAATTAAGATTATCATATATACTAGACTTAAGCATGCTTGACAGTGTTAGAAAAACCCAAAAAAGAATACACACACACACAAAAAAAAAAAAAAAAGACACCGACCCATCTGCATATGATTTCAATTTCTGAAAGAAGGTATAAGATACTAACAGTCATATATCCATCGTTCCCAAAACCTGAGCCTGCATCCACTGAGAAATCCAGACGGTAGATTTGCCAATGCATAGATGGGGGGTCGCCCATAGCGGTCTGGAGTAACAGCCAACCGTGGACAATGCTTGAGCAGTTTCCAGGCAACATCTGTTGTACACAATCAAGTTATTAACAGTGATAGCATTAAACCTACAGATATCTAATCATGTTAACAACACACCATCAGTTGGAATCTAAAATTAATGTAAACTGGCATAAACTCTCACCGAAACTATGCATATATATAGCATCGCAAATGAGGGTAGCGCCGTCTATGCCATTCTGCGGCAATACTAGATGTTCAAGCGGTGTAACAGTATAAAGATACCGACCCATCTTCATATGACCATAACGAAAAGCCAGAGCAGCAGGAAGAACGTTTAAAACATGAATGGCGAGGATTTTGATGTTCTTTTTAACCATGCATTCAGCTATTTTGATGCTTGCATTATAGGTAGCAGCTATAGCAAGAGCCGTAAATCCATCTATGTCTTTTATTTCCAAGTCTTCTTCAGACATTTTATCCACCAATGTCTCCACTATGCTCAAATGTCCCTTAATGGCTGCAACATGAAGAGCTGTCCTTCCTAAATATGTAAGTCTTGCTCTGACTACATCTGGATTTCTGGCAATGAACTCATTTGTTGCATGCCAATCACCATTCCATACAGCATTGTAGAAGGGCTCGTTTAGATTGAAGTCATCACTTGAAATAGTCACTGCAAAATAATAATAGTAATTAGTTATGACCAAATACTATCCTCTATTTTTTTATTTTTTTTTAAATGTGAGGCTAAATGCCACATTTACTTTCTACAATTTTCCTCACTAACTAAAAAAAAAAAAAAAAGACTCACTTACATTGCCCCCTTGAGCTCAACTATTGACATATAATCTTCTATTGTAAGTTCTACAGACCAAGCTACATATATTGTGCAAAAACAAAATGGTTTGTGAATATATTTACACGAATTGTGTATATGGCAATTACTTTTGTCAAATTCCATCTTTTGAAAACACGATTGAACTAAACCGATAACAAAATAATAATTCAAAGGCAATGTAAGCGATTCTATAGTCTTGGAGGAAAAATATCAGAATGGTTATGGTTTAGAAAAGTGAAGTGTAATGCTTTAATTACTCCTAAATGTTGTCACAACATTCTTCAGATGCAGCAAGTAAATTGT
Source organism: Ochetophila trinervis (assembly GCA_003254975.1). NCBI lineage: Eukaryota > Viridiplantae > Streptophyta > Magnoliopsida > Rosales > Rhamnaceae > Ochetophila > Ochetophila trinervis. The sequence goes on from QANX01003890.1 coordinate 32,218, forward strand.
TCATCAAGTAAGAACACTATGCCAGGGCAAAAACTAATTACAACTGTACTGGTAATGTAATACACAGGAGCACTCATAAACTAATTTTTTTTTTTTTCATAAAGCTATTAGTCTTTCATTGGGCTAGTTTACACCATATGGGCCTATGATCAAGCATCAAAGTAGAGAGAGAATATGATATGGTACTAACCTTCACTGCTTGGCGATTCAGAGTTAATCATAGTTTTGGCTCTGAGAAGCTGTGGCTTAAACTTAGAAGCCAAAGTCTCCCAAGCAATTTTGGCTGAAGTGATATCTCTAATCACAGAAAAAGCATCAGGACCACAGCAAATATGGATGGCATGGAGAGCAGAGGCATTCTTCTTCCTCCAAGCTCTGTATTCTTCAGCTCCTCCTCTGTCACCATTTTCATGACCATCCTCTGGTTTTGGAGGTTCATCACTGGACTCCACAATGTCCCAAAGATCCTCAGCCAACAAATAGGTTCTGACCCTAACACTCCAATCCACATAGTTTTCTTTGCCAAGAACTTCTGGAACAATTCCTCCTTTTGTGCTGCTGCTATTCATGAGATTTGCCTCAGTTGCTCCTTTTCTGCTACTCATTGGACCTGCCTCAAAATGCTTCAATTTTTGCATACCCAAAACATTAAAACACTTTTTCATCTATATTTTGCACCCCAAAGGAGAAGAAAAAAATAGTCTACATTTATGGAATGAGGCTAAGGCTATTCTCAACAAGAAAATTTTGTTTTAGGTAGTGATACATATTTCACAGCAACAATTTTTCCAAAAAAAAAATTTATAATAATAATGTTGCTCAACCAAGTATTTATTACTCTATGAAAGTAATTTTGCAGATAATAAATGGAAATGAAAATTAGTGAGAGAAAGTAAAAGGAAGTTCTTACTGGAATTGTGTAGGACAATCAAATCTCAAATGGAAATGTAAGAAGATAGACAAGTGTTTGAAGTTATATAGGAATAAAGTCTTCCTCTTTTTTAAATGACACTTGGCAGAATTGCAATTTGGCTGCTTGGGTTTGGCTATTATTATTATTATTATTATTATTTTGGTAAACATCTTGGGTTTTTTTTTTTCTTTTTTGATTATTCAGCTTGGGTTTGCCGGTTTGATTAGTAAAAAGCAAAAGGAAACAAATATAATAATCATCATTATAAAGATTAAAAAGCTACTTAGAGTTTTAATTTTTTTCCCCCTTTAAATTATAGACTGTTTTTTGCATATATTGTTCTTATAGATCTAGTCATGATCTTTGTTTCTACCCAATATTTGTCTGGTATGTTTGATTAAATTATCACTGTTTAGTGTTTTTTAAATTTTCTCTGTATTCCATGAAGATGCCTCAATTGACATGCACAGGTTAGGGGTATAAGCTATCATTATGAGAAAAATATGCCATGGCGGTCACTCACTCACTTTGCCTCTCTCGGCTTCTCTCTCACTCATGACCTTTCTCTCACTCTAAAAAGTCTAAGTTCTAAAAATAAAAAAGAAGCTGATTGAAGTTAGCCAGAGAAACAAGCAGAGTCCTAAAAGTTGCAGAGGGTAACATTTGTGCATTAATTCTTCTTCTATTTTTTATTATTTTATTATTATTATTTTTTTAAGAACGTGAGTAAGAATGGGATTTTTTTCTTTTTTTCAAAATGACCATTTATGCTCTAACACGTGCAGGTCACATGCAGCATCTTAACATAAACACGTATGAAAACTTAAAAAAAAAAAAAAACAAAAAAAACAACTGTGTTAATTTCATGGGGATGCTAAAATATATTTAAAAAAGACTTCAAAGACTTCAAAGTTCAAACAAAAAAAAAAAAAGGAAGAGATGTGGGACCTATTATATTTAGATGTTTTAACAATATTAAAACACTTTTATTGGTTAATTTATAATCCTTCAGTTTAGCTGAAAAAATATATCAAATAAAATTAATTAAAAGAGGAAGAGATGTGGGACCTATTTAGATGCTTACCAAATTAAATTTTTGTTTTTGGGTGAGTAACCAAATAAATTTTATGTAAAGACACAGATCAATATTTTTATTTTTTTTGTTGGTAAAAGATTGAGACAGATCATTAAATATTTTTCAATGATAATTATTTACATATTGTACTAGAAAGTTTTTGACAATGGACATTAGAAATATTTTATATTAGATAATAGAAAGTTCTAAGTTCCGTTTAGGCGACTTAACAAAGTGCAATTGATGGGTCACTCTCAGCTGTCAAAGTAACATTCATTTACTAAATTATTAATTCACATGTCTAACAATTACAAAATAAACAAATCACATCTTCATTATCAGAGATTTTTTTTTTCTTTTACTAAAATGTTGATAATTAAAGTCAAATTTATTTTTAAAACATTTTTTAAATTTTATTATTTTACGAAACAGACATTTTGTTTTTTTATTGTTTTTAAGTAAAAATTAATCACCAATTATTTTTATTTTTTGTATTTTTAGGGAGGAAGTCAAGTCTAGCCCATGAAAAGCCAAAAAGGCCTATAAATCGGCCGAAATCATAAAGAGGGACGATAAATACTAAGGTCCATTTGGGAGACGTCATAGGAAGTAATTTCTTTCAAAAAAAAAAAGTTACACCCAAAAAGAAAATAAAAAACTTATCATATGGAGATCTTCAGTTACCATATCATTCCTATCAAATAATAGAATCTAATATCATTTTAAAAAAATTTCTAAATTTTCATCATTCTTTGAAATATTATTTATTAATATTAAAGAAAAATAGAATAAATTAACATTGAGTGTAATAAGATATCATCATAATCCCTATAACTAAAAAAATTGATAAAGATGACAATATAAACCTTTCCGATAATAATAGTCTCCGTGGACTACAGTGGTTGGTGAATGAAAGATGAGAATGGAGTTCTTTCACCACCAACTGCTTTCTTTCCTCTCAACCTAACCTTAAAGCTTAGCAAACCCAACCTATACAAAGAGCTTTTTTCAGCCCCTGCTCCTAGCAAGTAAAAGTTAGTTATAGTCGAACTCATTCTTCTTACCAAAAATATCGTTCAGGCTTCTTTCAATTCATATATTTATATATAATTATTATTTCATCCGGAATTTATTGATTGTGCAAGTTAGTGAAACCAAACTCCTACAATTTTTTTTTTCATTTAATTTAACAATTAATCTAAAGGGAAAAAAGCTGTGTATCTCGAACCTATATTTTATGCATATAGATGTGAAGAGAAAATCAATTGATCCAATCTCATTTGACAAAATTATAAAATAAACTTTAAAATAATTAAACAAATTAAGTTATTTAAATAATTAGATAAACGTCAAAAATAAAATAAAGTTACAAGCACTATAATATATATATATATATATATATAAATTTTAAAATAAAAATATTTTTATTTTATTAAAATAAAGATTGTCATTAATGATACATTATTAATGACAAATTTAAAATTTTCATTGCTGATAATTTATTTTTTTGTAACGATATTTTCAGATTTATCACTAAAAATATACTTCTATATATATAATACTTATACAATAAGGATATTCTCATTTTAAATTTGTGAAATTTTGGCATTTAATTTTTTAATTTTATGCAAATTGGTTCGACTTTATGATTTCAGTAGATGAATTATTAACAAGATGCACATAATAAACATGTGACGCATTTTCTTTTTTAGTTTGAAGCAAACTATAGCTAACTGGTAAGCTTCAAGCATCAAAACTATGTCAGCTTTGAAGTTCGAATCAACCAAAGAATACCACTTATGACACTACAAATTAAGAAAGACAACATTTGTTAATAGTTTGTCCAATAAAATTGTGAAATTGAACCAATTTGCACCACTTTGAAAAATCGAGAGCCCAAATTACACAAATTTGTAAACTTAAGGGTTTAAATTGTCAAAACATGAAGTTTAGAGCCGAAATGACACAACTTTAAAAGTTCAGAGTATTAAATTGCAATTAACCCAAAAATATATAGGATGAAAAAAATTAATAAGGAGAAAATACATACGATGAAACAAATGTAAATGAGAAATAATGTTTTTTAAGCAATTTAGGATTGAAAAAATTAGAAAAAAAAATTTAGATATATTTTAGGAAAAAAAAATTTCTTTTTTTTTTTCATAATGGAAAAGCGTATAAGATAAAAAATAATTTGTTTTGAAAATTTAAGATTAAAAAAAATAGATGGAAACAAAATTCGGTCAATTTTATTTTAATATTTCAGATAAAATTTAGAGGCAATTAAAGTGCAGCATTTAATGGCTTTTGTTATATTTAACTTAATTGGAATTAAAATGTAACTTTTTAAAAAGATGAAGGAGTGTTCAAATTAAATTATCTTTATCTAAACAAATTAAATTTTAAAAAGTATCAAAGTGCATTTAACCCAATTAAGAATAATGCATTTCAAATAAACTATTACATAATACCCAATCTTAATATAATAACCCTCAATCTCATATTTCATTAATCGAAACAAAATTTACATATATACATGAGAAATATATGCTTCAGGAAACTAAATAAAATTCCAAAACCAATATTATTACAGGGAAAATGGTGAAAAGGCCAAACATCAACTTACTAGGCAAAGATTGGAAGAAATCTTCTTGTGCATATCTTGAGGTGAGGATTCCCAAAAACATCAAAACTGAAGCTGTTGAGGAAAAGAGTGATAGGAATCTGATATTATGAAAATCATAAACTACTTTTCATTCAGAAAAATGGGAATCCCAGAATCCCCATTGTTTCCTCCAGGAACTGTGAAAGCTGCAGCAAACATGATAGTAATAATGAGAGCACCAACCACTGTGCATGAAGTTGCTGTCTCTTTCATCCATTTTTCTCCCTCGCTCTTTCACCAGTTCTTTGTGCTCTTCAGTTAATATTTCACTTGGTAACTTATTTTCTACGTTTCTCGTGTCTAGAGCCCAAGGGCGAATTAATGACTTCACCTCCAAAAAAAACACATAAAATGAGTTGTAAATGTAATCAACTAAAGTGTTTTTTTTTTAATAAATATTATAATAATGAATTCAAAGAATTGTTTTTTTTTTTGGGTAAACTTCAAAGAATTGTTATACATTGGACTAAAAGGGTTGTAAATCATCTGACTAAATAATTAATGATTATTTTTGGCAGCTAGCTAGGTAGAAAAGTTATGGTTTAGCTATATGTTTTGTACTGCTAATAACTATTACTAATAAACTAAAAGAAACTACTTGTTAGAGCTCATTTACATCATCAAGCTTTATTCTCTTTTATGACCAGTCTAAATTATTTTTAAATTTTATTGAAGTTAAATTATTTTTATATTCTTTGTGTTGTTTTATTCTTTTTTTTTTCAATAATTAATTTGAAGACTTCAAATTTTTTTTTTTATCGTTAGTTAATTTCTCAATTTAAAAAAAAAACCTTCATGATAATTTTAATTTTTGCAAAAAAGTGCAAAAAAATAGAAGAAGAAGCACAAGGCATTTAAATGTAATTTAACTATACTAAGCATATAAAGATAATTGAGAATGTCACATAAAATGAAGAGTTATAAAAACCAGAGAGTTTAGATGATTTACTAGAAACTTAAAAAATGTTTTTGTAATTACCATAAACTTCAAGAGTGTAAATGATATAATATAATAACATAAAATTCCATATTATAATAAAATAAAAGTAACAAAAGATATATGAAAACTTGGGAAGAATATGACCTGAAACCATTGTAGTTCTCTTTGCATTTGTAAAGCTGCACCTGGAATACTATTCAGTTTTGGCTTGGGAGCCAACTTTGCTGCCCAGTGTAACATGCTATTTTGTTGGCAATCTACACCAGATGTTGGTATATTTTTTTAATTCAAATTATAAATAAGGCTAAAAAAGTTTGGTTGACGAAATTGAATTATTTATTTATTTTTGCTAAAAGCAAGGTTTATATAAAACCTAAAGAAGGCTTACAAACATAGAAAGCCAGCCTGGCTCAGTTGAGGGAATAAGCCTCATCAAGGGCCAAGCAACTCAAAAAAGATTGAGGATATAAATCCTGTCTCAAAAAACCTTAAAATCCTCATTTAGTAGTCTCATGGGCAAGTCTGTTGAATTTTCTATTACACCAAACAAAACAAACTTTATCAAAAGAAAGACATAACCTATTGATTTCAATAAACATTGGTTTGATCGACCAATGTAGCTTCTGTGAGTTTCCTTAATTCAAGGATTGGGCAACTGCTTTGGCATCAGTTTCACAGATAATTTTCCTCCAGTCATTATGAAGGCTTACTAGAAAGGCTTTATGCATAGCCATGAATTCAGCAACATTAGGATCGCCTGTCTCAACCTTCCAAACCTGAGCTTCAATAACATTTTCATCCTCAGATCGAGCCACCAGCCCCAGATAACTACCATCTCCTCTAACAGCCGCATCAGAATTTACCTTGATGAATCCGCTGGGAGGTGGAATCCATCTCCTGCTTGTAATCTCCTTAGTAGCCACATCTTCCATATTTTCAATTTTTCTGAAAGCTTGCTTATACTCATGGAACTTGTTTTTCAAAATGCGCACTGATTCCTTCAATTTAAAATGGAGATCTTTAAAACATATTTTATTTCGCACCCACCAGAGATGTTCCAAAATGATAGCACAATACATAACAAAATCCTCATGCTCTTGGTTTGACCATGGAGAAGGATGAACTGGGCACCAAATCAAGTTGAGGTAATCATTTAGCTCATAGTGAGATTGATCCCTCCACCGAATGCCCCAAGGAGCAATGAACCATAATCCCTTTGCAAATTGACATGTGAAAAACATGTGGACCTCATTTTCCATGCAACCACAACCATGCATGCACAAAGGGTCAATGATAGAGATGCCTTTCCTAGCCAAATTAGATTTCAGATTAAGACCTTTATGAGCTATCTTCCAGATAAGAAATTTCTATCTTTCATGAATTTTGCTCTTCCATATTTTACTCCACCACAAACAAGGTATTTCTCTATCCCAATTCTCACTCCAATAGAAGGATTTGACAGAAAACTCTCCATTTTTATTTCCCAACCAAATAATTTGATCATCCTCATCATTATTGACCCAAAATATTCTACAAATCTCTTTAGTTGATTCATGATTAAAAAGATCATTTAGCAAAGTGATGTTCCACTCACTGGCCTCATCTTTCAAGGAGTGAACCATGCCCTGTATGAGCAACATATCTTCATTTATGGGCCTTGGTCTGAAATCCAAAAGCATCTGGAATCCAAGGATCCTCCCATATGTTTATGTTGTTTCCCCGACCTGCCCTGTAGCAAAGCTTTTTTCTCAAAGTACTTCTAGTATTAAGAATAGTCGGCTACATGTTGGAGCAATTCTTCTTCTTCCAGCAATGCATAAATGAGGACCAAGGGAAATACTTAGCTTTTAGAGCCTTGACCCATGATTTTTCCAGATTTTGGGCAAGTTCCCAGCCAACTTTTCCAAGTAAAGCTGAATTCATGGCCTTTAGATTTCTAATTCCCAAACCTCCACACATTTTCGGTTTGCATATATTTTTCCATGACACAGGAATCCAACCCTTCTTTTTATCAACATCTCCTCTCCACATGAAGGCTCTAGAAAGCTTTTCAATCTCATCACAAACACCTAAAGGGATTTTAGCAGTAGCCATGGCATACAGGAGAATAGAGGATATCACATGCTTCACAAGAGTATTCCTCCCAGCTTGCGAGAGGAGTTTCGCCTTCCAACCATATAACCGATTGAATATCTTCCTTCTAATATACTCAAAATCATTCTTCCTTCTGCTGCTAAGAAAGAAAATATTTCCTAGATACTTTGTATTCTTCTCCAACTCCTTCATATTAAGGCTGCTCTTGATGGCAGCCTTGAGGCTTCCATGAATATTACTCGAAAAAAAACAATCAGATTTCATAGGGTTGAAACTTTGTCCTGTCCAGGAGCAGAACCTCTCCAAACATTTGATATTCTGGTAGTTTGATCCACCATTGCCTTACAAAATATAAGGATATCATCCGTGAAGAAGAGATGAGATATGGGAAGGGTTGTTCTTCCAATTTTGATACCTTGAATTTCTCCCTCATTTTCAAGTTTTTTTAAGATTCTAGAAAGAAGCTCCAAAAATAGCACAAAAAGAAAGGGAGAGATTGGGTCCCCTTGTCTTATTCCTCTTTCCATAGGGATAGACTTGAAACAAGAACCATTAAGAAGCATTTTCAAGTTCACAGATGAAAGACTTCAGAAAATCAGCAAGTTGAAACTTTCATTAAACCCGTAGGCCTAAAGAATTTGAAGGAGAAAATGCCAATTGACCTTATCGTAAGCTTTATGAAGATCAATCTTGGTTCCCACATAGCCCTTGACACTTTTCTTCTTCTTTATAGAATGCACAATTTCTTGAGCAAGTATGAAATTTTCACCAATCCAGCGGCCCAGGTCAAAAGCTGCTTGGTTCGGGGACACAAGATTCTGGAGGAGGGGATGAATCCGTTTCACCAAAAATTTGAATTTTTTTTATTCAAAGTGTTGCAAAGAGCAATAGGTCTAATATGATTAAAGGTGTAGAATTGAGTTGTTTTCGAAATTTGACGAAATTGAATTGCTCGCATATATATGCCCATTGATGTTCTTGGATCTTCAATAACCGCCAGGTATGGATTTGCTTTAAGCATACTTACAACAAGTTCAACATTCCCTAGATCCGCGGCTACAAACAGAGCCTCACATACGCTGTCTTTCTCCATTTGTTCTAAATTCAAATATTTTATTATGTCGGACATGTAGCGTGCAAGTTCTGAGGCTTGGATATGACCCAATTTCATGTCATATACATCCTTGATTCCTGTGTTAATAGTCAAAGTAACTCATATTCATTTAATTCCAAATTAATTGGAAAAGAGATAATTGCATTGCAAAATGGATTTTAATTTGATTTAAAATTCGATCAACACAAAATTCTTTTTTTTAGTGATTTTTTGGCTATTCTTCGTAGAAGTAGAATATATATATATATATATATATATATATAATTTTGTTATAAAGTTTATGGAGTCTAAATTAATTTTTTATTTTTTTCTTAGCTTTTTATTTTTTAGTTTTATTTTACCAAATATTTTTAAATACTATAAATTTTATAAATTTATCTACAAAAAATAAAAAAAAATGACTAAAACACTAAAACACTAAAACATACCCAATTTTGGTGTTTTATATAGCATTTTTATTTTATTTTATTTTTTTAAAATCTAATAGTTCTAATGCTATGAAATCCAAAACCAAATTAAAAAAATTCAAGAAAAAAATAAAAAAAATTTTGTTGGAAAGCTTATGAAGAAGTCCAACATGTATATTTTATAACAAATCTGATATATATATATATATATATATATGATTTGCTATAAAATATACATGTTGAGCTTTATAAGCTCTCTAACAACGATATTTTTATTTTAAAAATCTTGTTTGGCTTTAAATTTTATAGCATTTATAACTATTAGGTTAAAAAAAATAAAAATGTTATACAAAACACACCAATCAGGTATGTTTTAGTGTTTTAGTCATATTTTTTGTTTTTTTCTTTGTTTTTGTAAATTTATAGCATTTAAAAATATTTGATATAAAAAAACTAAAAAAAAATCCAAAAAAAACCCATATGTTGAGCTTTATAAGCTCTCCAACATCTGAATTTTATCGTAAAATCCAATATATATATATATATACTTTGTGAACTTAAAATTTGTGCGAGTCAAAAGTGGAACATAGACATTAATCATAATTAGCTCAAAGAAACAAAACTGGAAAAAAAAATTAATGCAACAAATTGTAAATAGATCTAAGTTGCAATATGTTTTTTTTAAAAAAAGGTAGAAAGTGCAATAACTCCAAACTAAAAGTATTATAAAATGCAATAAACAAAAAGTAATTAACTGAAAACAATACCTAAGATTTTAAGAAGATACAATCCTGGCATGGTCCTCGCAAATTTGACCAAATTAATTTGTGAGCTAAATCCTTCCCTGTTGAAATGTTGTATATGCAACAAATTGTAAATTTAGTTCTCAATAACAACATTTTAAAAACCATGATTAAAATAACAAGTATCCGGAATTCTAAAGTGCAACTATTCCACATTTATAATCTTGGAATTTTTATTAGGTTTCATTATTAAACACAACTAATTATTAAAAATATGTAACTTGCTTTCTTAAAATATATGTGTGTGTGTCTATATATATATATATATATATATATATATATATATATATATAAATGCAACTTGCTTCTGTTTTTCATTCATCAATATATAACTTCTTTTTCGATGAATATTGTCAATATATAAATTTTTTTTGGATGAACTTTATCAATATATAATTTGGATAAACATACCTAATTACCTATACCTGATGCGATAGTACTCTCATAATTAGTGTCAATAGGTAGATTTTTGTCTTCTGTAAGGATGCTTTTTTTTTTTTTTTTTTTTTTTGA